>QPKB01000012.1:26688602-26738889 GCA_003546025.1 Camphora micrantha | reverse complement strand
TCCACATGTTGTTTGATGTCGGATGGCGATGCAATTTCAGAGATTGATTGATGTCAAAGTGCCAGCAGCATCTGTCCTGTCGATTTCACGATCGGGCGGGCAGAAAGTGTGCTTTCTTTGTCGGCCGGTTGGCGATTTCGAGGCATCTAATGATCATCCAATGACTTCGGCGGCGAATCCGTGATGTTTGACGAAGATCGACGGATTTCATGCACGAAAAATCAGATTTTGGAAAAATCACAGGGGCCAATCAACTCGAAACGCGAAAAGGACCCGAAAAAGGGTCTTCCGGTAAAATTTTGGGTCGCCGGAATTTCCATGGTCGCCGGCGACCATGGGCCGGCGACCCTGGGCCATGGTCGCCGGCGACCATGGGCCAAGGTCGCCGGAGACCATGGGCCTTGGGCCCGTTTTTTGGTCGCCGTCCGGTCGCCGTTTCTTCGCCGTTTTTCGATCTTTTTTCATTCTTTTTTCTTCTGTATTTTTGCTGACATTTCCCCTCATTTATTGGCCTGATTCTCCTGAAGAAAACCCGACGAGAAGCCACGCAAATCGGAGCACAAAGTTTCCTATTTTCTGGAAAGCCGAAGACTTTGTTGTGCGGTTTTGCCGATTTTTTGTCAAGCATTGAAACTAGGCCAAATGATGTCGGATTGACCTGAAATTCGACGTGGAGCTTCTTGAGCATTAGATAGGACCAACCATAGGCTTTGGTTTGAGTTTTGAAGCCTTTTGGGGCCCCGCAAACGCTTGCCTTAATTTCGCTATGAGAGAAATGCCGAGCTTTGACTTGTGGTCAACCGATGTCCGATTGATCTGAAATTTGACAGGGAGCCTCCTGAGTAGTAAGTAAGACCAACCATGGGCTTTGGTTTGAGTTTTGAAGCCTTTTGGGGTCCCGCAACGCTCGCCTTGATTTCACCTCGAGGAAAATGCCGAGCTTCGAAACTAGGCCGAACGATGTCCGTTTGACCTAAAACTTGACAGGGGACCTATTGGAGTCATTTTGAGATGATCCATTAGCTCCGATTTGGATGCCATGATTCCGGGGTTCTCCGCTGCCGGTAGGCCTGTTTTTGCTTCTTGAGAGTTGATGAAGGGTCAAACGTCGTCCGTTTGACTTGAAATTTGGCAGGGGGCCTTTTGGAGGTATTTTGAGACCATCCGTAGGCTCTGATCGAAGTTTTAAAGTCTTCGACACTGTCGCTGCCGGGAGCTCTTGTCTGGCTGTAGGAGGAGTGAAGTTAGGCCAAATGATGTTGAAATAGCCCGAAACTTCATGTGTACCCTTCTTTTGACTGCTTTGAAGGATCTTGCAGTTTTTGTTTGATTTTGACAAGATCTGGTGCTTGAAGTGGGGCCTTCCTATTTATGGCAGGATGTGGCTCCATGTAGCATTTGGTGTTGAAGGGACATAGTGGCATTTTTGGTGTCAACAATAATAAGTCAATAAACATATCCAAAACAACTAATTAAGAAATTTCCATCCTTGACTCTAGCCAAATCAAAGGCCCTCCTGCACTAAAACCATCCAAATACCTTATTCCATCTTGGGGGCCGTCGTAAACAAGAGCATCACCAACTAAGACTTCCTCAATGTAGACTTTTTTTTTCACCTATGAGAACTTTTCTGCCATGGCAAATTCCAGCTGTCTCTGTCATAACGTAACCCTTAGCAGCCGCAAGACCATTCCTATCTAGTAAGGTTACATTCGGTGAAGAACCAAGCGTCCCAGGAGAAGGATTCACAGAGTCAAACATGTCCTTTAAGTTTCGTTGAGTCTGACGACAAACTGAATTGGAACCAACTTCAGTTTCGGGTGGTGTTGTCCCGCATGCGGCCTGAGCACTCGACATTCCATTGTTTGTTACGAGCTTAAGTACATCCTGACACAATGGAGATAACAATTAGTTATATATAAATGGTATTAAATGCAAGGAGGCACAAGTGTAACTCACCGTTAACACACCCATGACATTACATATGGAAGGCTTCATCTCATTCAATTCCCCTTTCAACTCAGAATGGGATGAAGAGCTTGCTTGTTGCAGTAATGCCTTTGCAATAGCTGTACGTTGCAATTGGTTCTTAGACTTGGTCGAGCTGATTCCACGAGTTCTACTGCTTTTATCGGGCCCAAAGACTTCAACCAATTCATCGTTATCCAAGGCTGCTTCAAATACACTAGCCTCACCTTTCGAGCTTGCCTCTTTTCTTCTTTTTTGAGCAGTCTCAACTTGTTCCTATATTATCAACCAATGATATGAGTAGTAATATAAATTAAAAGAATTAATCTTCTTTTTTTAGAACTTACATAATGAATTCGAGTACTCTCCAATATAGTCCCATCACGACGCTCATTTCCTTTTTTCCAACTATCTACCCATCCATATTTTCTGCTAGGATCTTCTTTATCCTACAAAAACAATCTTCATTAGTTGTTGGGATAAAGAGAATGGAATTTAATGGTGCAAGAATAGACACCTACCATTTTATCCAACATATGGGCGTATGTGCCCCACCCTTTAGTATGCCGATATTTATTCTTCTTCGCATTCTCTGCATTCTTTGCATTTCTAGCTTTCACTTCATCAGTACTCTCATTTCTAACAAACATTGCCCAATGATTTGGATCTTTACCCAATGGGCATGCTGCAATAGCTTCTTCCACACCCCCGCACTTACTCAAAATCTCTTTCCGTAAGGTATACTTTGCTGATCTGAACTTTTGGGGAAAGTCCTTTTCTACTGCTTGGCGTGCTGCTGATTGGGGAACATTACGCTCAAATTCTTGCTACATACAACAAGTAAAAAAGATTAGATCTTCAGCACTTATCTTCAGGAAAAAAGATTAGTCATAAGCAAATGTCGGATACATGTATCCAAAACATCAAATGTACATGTAAACCTTACCATTAATTGATTCCAAACATCATTTTTGAAACTTCCATCTATTTTCCTCCAGTCCATGTAATGAATTGGAATACGAGCTCGAATGTAATAACCAACACGAGAATTCCATTTGGCATGGTTAGGACCCACGGCAATGCCGTCCGCATTGACTCTATAGGTAACTTACTAATGGTTCCTGTTGCTGGTGAGGCTCCCGAAGTTGAATTATGAGATGGAAGTGGCACTGAACTGGAAGGTTGGGAAGCAATAAGGCGTGATTGACCTGATGCCATTGTAAAATAGCCTACTATTTGACAAAGGATTGTTAGTAGATACTACTACATGAGAAATTTATATCTAAAGCAAACTAAAAAGGAATATTTATATCTAAATGTAGAAAATGAGAAATTTTGCATGTAACTGTACGTCTCACCAATTAATAAAAGTGTGCAACTATTACAGTCAGGTTAGACTTTGCATCAGTGACTCCAAACTAGGTTGGTCGTCGAGAATAGATTGGAAGACAGTTGGTGCATCTAGATCATCCACTTCACATGTCAATCGCCTAGGCGAATGTATGACTACCCACCAATTGGGATTTCTCAAATCCTTCGAGTAAAATACTTGACTAGCCTCAGATGCAAGAATCACTGGCCCATCAAAAGAATTATTGATACTCTTTAGCCTATTGAGATTATCCATCACCAAATTAGAATCTGGACAAAGTTTACAACCATTGGTCTTGTCCTCCACTCTCACCCAATTGCAGTAAAAGACAACATGATGAAAGGTCGTATAGTCCAACTCTATTATCTCTTCAATAACCCCATACCACTTGGTCGATGCATTAATGGGATTTTTGTCCTTCCTACTTGATGTAAATGCAGTGATTGCATTCATACAAACACCACTGTCTTGTGTGGCAACTGTTTCATCATGCGACCTAGTAGAGAACACAAAACCATTAACATGGTACTTTTTATACGTTTTAGCTTTGAATAATGGTCCCACAACAAATCGCCATAAGTCACAGTCCGTGTCTTTTGCAGCCAACAACAGTGAAATGACAAAAACCGCCATTTAGAAAGATAAAATTACTAGATGTAAATTCATATTAAGCGTAATATATATAACAATACCTTGTCATATAACCAGGCAATGAACTCAGTCTGTATCTCCACTTCCGTCTTTGCTATTCCTTTTCTTTTACGAAGAGTAGTTTCTTGCAAGGCACGATACTCACTGCAAATTGTTCATTCAGTTTGACACAAGTATTTACAACTTTTTGGAGTAGTAAGTTTTTAAGCCAAATGTGTCAAGAAATCAAACCTGTAGTATTCATCAAGCTTTTCAACGTCTAGTCGAAAAAGGACCCATCTACGTATTTGTATCCATTGTTCCTTGCCTAGGGTCACAGTTTTACCCTCAAGTATTGGCCTTTCATCACTATACTTGCCATCTTCATCTAGAAATGCCTCATGAGTAGCTTTGTGGTTTCCATCTCATGAATTTGGCATGTACTCCATAGCATACCTAACGGATTCAGAAACAATATAGGACTCTGCAATGGAGCCTTCGACATATCGTTTATTGCTGGGAATATTTTTACACTCCTTCATTGCCCTATTAAATTAATAAATACAAAATTGTACTTCGTTGTTTCGTCATAGTTGCAGCTAAAAATCAAATAAAAATAAAGGAATTATACATACCGTTCAAACGGAAACATCCACCTGGGATAAACAGGTCCACAAATTAACCCTTCATCAGCCAAATGCACCATGAGGTGGATGCTGATATCAAAAAAAGATGTTGGAAAATATTTTTCCAACACACACAATGCGTCTGCAACCATGTATTTTGCAGCTTGAATTTCATGTCTGATGACGACTTTCGAACAAAGGAGGTTAAAGAATAAGCTAATCTGGTGAATAGCTCTTCGCAAGTCACGCTGTTTTGGATAAGCGTGTTGAAGCAAAACCGGGAGCAAATAACACATAATCACATGATAGTCATGTGATTTCATTGTAAGGAGATCAGGAGGACTTAAAGTGACAATGTTTTTTAGGTTCGAGGAAAACCCTGAAGGAAGCTTCAAGTCTTTCAAAATTTTGCAAAACTCTAACTTCTCATCTTTATTCAAGACAAATGGGGCCTTTGGTTTTACAGATCTCCCAGTAATTGGGTCTATTTGCATCCACTGGCCACTATGAATCCCCATTTTCCTTAAATCCTCTCGCGCCTGTACTGTATCCTTTGTTTCTTTCTTGTCCAAAATCGCATTTAATAGGTGTTCTGTGACATTCTTTTCAGTGTGCATCACATCAATAACATGTCGAATTGTATGTTTCGGCCAATATTTCAAGTAAAAAAGAATAGACCTTTTATACCATGCCTCAGTAACTTCATCATCTTCATCATCTCCATTATCAACCACATCCACATTTTCAGTACTCCGTTTGGTACCTTTTAAGACTTTACCAGGTACATAGTGGACACGGCTTAGCTTTTTCTCAATTACTTCTCCCTTTAACCTTGTTGGAGGGGGTTTTGACTCCTTTGTCTTCAGCCCTAAGTATTTGCCTTGCCTAAACGAGTGATCAGATTTAAGAAACATGCGGTAATTTGAGTAGATGATCTTCCTTGCATTCCCAAGGTGCATAGACGGAGTTTCATCACCACAAATAGGATAAGCTTTGTAACCATGTGTTACGCAGCCTGATAAGTTGCCATATGCCGGAAAATCATGAATGCCCCACACCAACATTGCCCTTAAAGTAAAATGCTCTCTTTTGTGCATGTCATAAGCTGCAACCCCTTCTTCCCATAACTGTTGTAACTCCTTAACTAGCGGTTGAAGGAATACATCGATGTTTTGACTCGGTGCTTTCGGCCCAGGTATTAACAATGACATCATATGGAACTCAGATTTCATGCACAAAAACGGTGGGAGATTATAAGGCACCAAGTAAACAGGCCAACAACTATAACCAGTGGATTGAACTCCACATGGATTGAATCCATCAGTTGCAATTCCAAGCCAGACATTACGCCCTTCCTTAGCAAAATCTGGCCAATCATCTTTACATGTCTTCCACTGAAGCGAATCAATCGGATGCCGCATATAATTCCAAGAAGGTGTAGCTCTATCATGCCATGTCATTTCATGCGCTATCCATGGTATTGTGTACAACCTTTTGAGTCTTGGGATCAATGGAAAATGTCTCAATACTTTTCTCGCCTCTTTTGTTTCTTTCTTCCCCATTTTCCCCTCCTTCACTTTGTATCTAGGTGTTTGACATTGACTACACACCGTTAAATCAACTTTGGTCTTCCAATATAACATACAGTTATTTTCGCAGGCATCTATACACTCAGCTTTCATTCCCAGATCTTTTAACATTGCCTTCATTACAGGATACTTAGAAGGCAAAGTGTTTCCGTTTGGCAACCATGTTTTTAACAGAGACAAAAGTGCAGTCACACTATTTCCCGACCATTTATACTGCTTCTTCAAGTTATGGAGGTATACAATTGCGGAAAGAGTTGTTACAGGAGCCTCGCATGAAGGATATAATTTTTCTTCTGTTTTTTTCTTATATTCATGGTACCTTTTACCCAAATTAGGCTCTATAACAACAGGGTGTTCAACATCTTCGACCTGACTTCCATCACCTTCATTCAAATCATCCGCCAACTCTTCATGCACGCCATAAGCAACATCAACAAAATTCTCCATCCCTAGTCTTTCTACCTCACTATTTTCTTTTTCAACTTGGTTTACCATTCGATCCTTATATGGGTTCTCGCCATGTAAAGCCCAGACACGATATGTTGATTCTATACCGTAAAGAATCAAATGTTTTCTAACTATATCATACGCAAACCATTTTCCATCTCGGCATTTTTTACAAGGGCAAGGACCCGTGGTTGATGTTTGGTCTTTGGCACTAGCAAATAGAATAAAATCTAAAACCCCCTGCCTGTACACACTCCCTAGTCTATCTGTTTCATTCATCCATTCTTTTAGAATCGGCTGAGACATTCTGTAGGTAACACATCAAGTAAACACAAACAAGTAATTATAACGGTCAATGTCATACATAATCATGCACTTTCAGCCATAACCATATAAAAAAGCCCAAGAAAAAAAAACTATCTTTAAGAAAAAAAAACATTTTCTCAGAGTTTCAACAGCCCATAGATCAAAACCATCAATCAAAAAGGAAAATAAAAAAAAAATCCAACCAAATATTCACCAAAACCAAAGAAAACATGAAACAATATCAAAGAAAACATAAATCAACAGTCATAACAATAATAACAATATCAAATCAACAGTTTGGAACTCAAAACCACATCAAGAACTTTTGGTTGTTCTTGACGGCTGATGGCCGATGCCTCTGATTCTTAGAAGGCCAAAATGTCTTTACCTATATATAAAATTGGGTGACAGAGATAGTTTACATACACCTCCAAACTTTTAAAAAGGAAGTGTGCAATGTGAGTATTCTTTTCAAATCGTTTCATGCTGTTTGAGCTGTGTGATTAAATGTGTTCTTTAATAATCTTAGATTGTCCATCTTTACGGTCTTTACATCAAATGCCTGACCCTACTCACATTAGCCATTTCATCTCAGGTCAGAGTTTCCACAGTGCAAAAGAAGTAAAACCCATATACTTCAATGATGGAGGGTTTACAGGTAGACAGTGAAATACAGAATTGGTTCACATTCAATGGTTATATATCAGGCATTCAGATTTGTGACAGTGTTCATTGAACCAAGGTGCCCCACATGCAATCTTTAATTATGCAACTAACCTGAGGAAGATTGAGAGAAAAAAGTATTTTACATGTGGGAAGAGATCACCTTAAAGATTGAGAGCCAGGGCCGTAACGGATATATCAGGGTATGATTGGGACTTTGGAATTCAATTAAAAAAAAAAAACACAAGGAATCAAAATACAATAAAAAAAGGGCTATAAAGTGAAGTAAAAATGAGATATAGACACATCAGATCAGCCATGAACCCCACTTGTAAGAATGGTATGTAAATTCACATATTTTCATGCATCAAAAATCAAAATACCCTAATACTAAATTCCAAAAATTTCTTAAAATGAATTCCAAAAATTTCTTAAACTGAATTCCAAAAATTTAACCATGTAAGTATGACTTTCTAACAAAAAAAAAAAAAAAAAAAAACAAAAAACCATGTAAGTATGACAAGTAATATAGGCATGGCAATGGCCAAAGACCCATGTCCCTGCATTCCATCTGACCCTTTCCCCTCCATCTTCACATCCACCATCTCAAACCATCAACCGAGTATGGTTTGTACCGATTGCAATTGGCCCATGGTGAAGACCATCATGTTCAAGTGTTGCATCAAGGAGTGAGGTCTGATCAGCTTATTTTGAGATTTCTTTCAAGATCGAACAGAAAAATACAACCAAATCAATTCAGAATGCCATCCCGTTTCTCTTTATTTGGTGTTCCTTGTTGAATTTCTCCAAAGAGAGTCGATACCAACCTTCACGTATTTAGAGGAGGGTCGAGATTGTGCATCAAATCCCATATCCAATGTTTCATTTTGGAAGCAACCTTTCCACCAAACGACTCCTTCATTATCCTAAAATTTGAGATGAATTGCAGTAGGAAACTAAATAAACATGAAAGCCACGTGTTGATGTCATGCACTGCAATAGGCTTCTTGGACTAATATATAAATCGTTGTGACTATTACTCCCAAAAAAGAACAGAGAATTTGTTGCTAAGAAAAGGAGAAACTCCCTGAAGCCAAAAATAATAAATTGAAAAACCCCATCATTAATCACCAATTTTTAAGGTTTCATTTTTGGGTCTAGAAAGAAAAAGGCTTGGATCTGATTCTACAATAAGCAACGTTGATATTGCAGCAATCAATCGATACAGCCTTGTAACATGATTTAAATTAAAGATTTGAATCAATATAAACTAGAGAGGAAGGAAGAAGAAGATTAATTGGATGACTCACCTGGGACTTCCCACAGGAAGGGGAAGAGATGGGAGATGTCTGGTTGACGACGTTTGGCCGCTAGGGGGAGGAGGGCAAAAAAAACACATGAGAATAAATAATGCATTTTAAAGATTTCATCAAGATTATAACTAGTAAAAGTAGAGAGAAGGAGGGGACCACGAGAGGGTGTGGGGTTCTCACCTGGATTGGGAAGGGATTATCCTCGCTAGAGGGAGAGGGAGAGGGAGAGGAAGAGAGAGAGAGACACTGATGCAAGAGAGGGAGAGGGAGATGTTAAAAGGGCTTTAGCAGGGCGGGAGCGGGGGGAAAAAAATGGGGGAATGAAAAAGTGGGTTTCGGGCACATTTTTGCTCCTGCCAAAAAGTATATTTTAGTAGTGTACACGCTTACTTATCGTAACAAAATAACTATTAAATCGAGTAAAATTAATGTAACACTTTAAAACCAATGTTAACGCCCATAAAACATTAGGAAACTAGTTACACTTAAAAACCGTTACTTACCAAAAACCTTGAGCGCTACTATTATCCTATTTTGGTGTAGTGTAAGCAAGAATCTCTACACATAAGGAAACAAGAGCCCTAAAGATGAGAGATTCTTTACTAAAAAAAGGATTTTCAAAAAGCATAGAAGGGAGTCATAGGAAGGGCTGGACATCCAAGGCTAGTAGGTGAAAATCTTGGAGGTTCTCTCTCCATTCCACTTCCATCCACCCTCTCTCTCTAATCCCTTTCTTCTTCTTCTTCTTCTTCTAATTCTTTAGACGTAGATTGAGAGATCATGTTGAGAGAATGATGAAAAGGAGAGAAGAATCTTAATTTTTTTGTACTTAAAGATCAATGAATAAAGACATTATTTGGATTGATTCTGCATATTCTTTATGTAAGTGATTTAATTTTCTATTTCTAGTTCTTTTATGTGTTTTCATTGGAGACAATATTTCATATGATTAGATCTAGGATTTTGAAAAAAAAAAAAATAGATTAAAAGTCGAGAGACATCAAGTAATCACTCGCATTAATTTTTTTTTCCTACTCTGAGAAGAGAGGATTTCATAATTGCATTGTCAATACTTGCAGGATTGTCTAGTTTCTAGATCTTTGGTACATCTTTTCCGCTTTCTATTTTTTCACCCTTTTGTTTTATTTTAAAATTAATATTATGATTTCTTTATTTTCAAATTCTAGATTTAGAGATTGCAACTTGCATCTTTCCATGTATATTAGAAGCTTACTATTTTTTGTTACTTGCATAATTTATGGTTGGAAAGTGTTTTTGCATACTTCATATTTAGAAATTGCATTTGAACAAGTTTTTGTTGCTGAAATCACAAGATTATTAACTGATTAGAAAGACTAAATTCGGACTTGGTATGTGAATAGTGAAAAATTCTGCACAGTTTCAGCAGAATTGAACCAACTGGGTTACAAAAGTGCGCAGCTTAAAAACCAGTTAAACGTGAATGTTTTGGTCCTAAAAATAGCAGATTTAAAGTATGGTAATTATACTTTGAAACCCATAATTTCAGCCAAAAATAACATCGGGAACCATGTCAACCAGAGGATCAAACAGGGGCAGTTGAGAAGCCTGCGTTCAGATTTCAGTAGCAAAACAGTTCAAGTAGGCATCTTTAGGTGATCATATCTTTTTTGTTTTAAGTCTTTTTCCATTCTTCTTTTTTTGTTATGTTCATGAATCATCAGAGTATTGATTCCAGCCATTAGATTTAGGTTCATATCATCTTAGACTAGTCATACAGTCTAGCGAAATTGGGCCTGTGCAAGAGTTTCCATACTTGGAATTTTTTTCAACATGCATCAGATTTTTAGAAACTTACATAAAATTGCATTGTTAGCATTTAGGGCATTATAGATCATTCATATTTACTTAAGAAGTGATTTTGGTAATTAGGATCTAATTTAGAAAGTTTTGTTTTGATTTATCTTATATTAAATTGGTTGTTTTAATGAGTTTGTTACTTTTGCAGGTTATAGTTAGAATATGGTTGAATAAACTAGGCTTCTTTACTTAATTTAGTTTTTTTTTATTTGGAAAGTTGTAATTTTTAATTTTCTATTTTCAGGAATTTTCTTGTAATTTGATTAGTTTCTTTATTAGGTTAGATTTAGTTTCTAAATTAGAACAGGTTAAAGTTGGGAAGTTTTTTTAAAAATCATTGCTCCCTGTGGATCGACCTGGTCTCACCAGATTATTACTAAAATTGCACCGTATACTTGGGGTCTGGTCAATTACCAAAGGCTTGGAAGATTTGAGGGAGACAATGAAGGGATCTATGGATTGCTCTCTTCGGATTTTCTGGAAGGTTTGTTTTCTTCTGATGATTGCTGAGGAGCCTTGCCCTTCTCTTTCTGGTGATTTTTGGCAAAGGGTGTTATTTCTTCCTCCTTTTCTTCTTTTTCATCTTTATACATCTGAGCATCTATAAAATGGACGTCTTTGCCTTTGAAGGGCTTTTTATCTGCAAACACTTGATGTATTAAGCCGTCGTTGCCAACGAATTTGATGCATTGATGTAAAGTTGAAGGAACGACACCGTTCTCGTGTATCCAAGGGTGTCCAAGAAGGATATTGTAGCATGAAGGGGTCCTTATTGCATATACAGTGACTTCAGAAATAAGATCACCGATTTGCAATTTGAACCTGATATTGCTTTTAGGCCTTTGAGCGCTCCCATCATATCCAAAGATGGATACAGACGTGTGACTTAGCTTGCTAGGTGGAACGCCCAGCTCTTCAAGTTCCGAAGTAGAGATGAGGTTGAGTGCAGAACCTGGGTCGATCTGGACTCTGTGAATTGGCATTTCTTTGACGTACCCTGTGAATACAAGGGTCGATTGTGCTTTGTCTCACCCAGCAAGAGGTCATCCTTATCGAAGGTGATGGTTGCACTTGCTCCTTTTTTAACCGAGAGGCATTCAATGCTTGATCCCTCAATTTTCTTCTTTTCTCCCTTTGAGGAAGTACTTGATTTTTTGACCCTATAGTCCATTTCAATTTGTAGGACTTGTGGGGCATGTTTGTCGACATCCGCATTCGGCCATTGCAGTTCTGAGATGAGACTATTGTGAGTTTGTGGAGATATTTGTAATAAGTCAAGGATGTGCAGTTGTGCAGGTACGTGTTTGAAGTGTTCAATCAAGTCGTACTTGAAAGCCTCCTTCAGGGCTGCATTTTCATTATTGTTGCCACTTGGGGCGTTTACAACTTGCTTTCCTGAAGGATTTACATAAGAAGAAGAAGGTTGGTTGTAATTCTTGTGGTAATCCCGGCCAGAGTGGGTTCCTCTACCAACTTCAAGAGCTTCTAGAGAAGGGTCTTCTTTTGGAAGATCACTCTCGAGATCAAGGGGTTGATCCTTGTCATTTGCTGAAGACGTCTCTGTAGCAATGTTGTCGTCTTCAGTGATCGCGTTGCATGGAGCATTTTCTGGGAACAAGTCTTGAACGACATCCAGCAACTTCTGTTCCTTGCTGAGTAATTCATCGGTCCAGACATCGCCTATGAGGTCGGGTATTTGGGACCAGTTGACCGGATTTTCATTGAACAAGACTTCATTGGCAGGAGCTTCTTCAAGATGATCAATCGGAAAAGGATTGAGCTCCGATGTCACAGTTTCAGGAGACGAAGGCTGAGAAGATGATATCTCTGTGGAAGCCACCTGAGAAGATGTAGCTCCGGAAGATATACTATTGGAAGATTTAGCTTCGGAAGATATACTACTGGACGTAGTCTGAGAACCTGAGGCCTCGACAGATGAAGTTTCAGAGGCACCATCATCCCGAACTATCACATTGTAAACAACTTCGATAAGAGATGCCTCTAGAATGCACTACTGAGATTTCAGACTCGTCTTCAGATGTAAGAGGATCATCAATCCAGCAGTTTTCTTCATTTTTCGGGGTTACCGGAGGAGATGTCTGTAAAATTTTTTGAGATTTCCGGTTCAGGATTTTGATTATGACGAAGCTCATTGATGCGATCCTGCTCCCGCTCTATGGCAAGACGTTGTAAGATTCTTACATATTATTCAAGATCGGGCATATGATCCAAATCTTCTTCGTCATCTGCTCTTTGTGGTTCATCAATGTTGGGTTCCACTAGAGCGCTTGCTTGTGCTGGATCAACAACATCTTCTTGAATAGCGTCTTGGTCTTCTTCATCCTCAGACCAAGATCCTTGTGGCTGTAATGGGTTATACCAGATTACTGGCATAAGATGAGATTCGGGAATCCATTCCTCATCGGAGAGGTATTCTCCTATTTCAAGTGATTCCTCCCACTCATCTGTATCACTGGTAGTATCACTGGACTCATATCCATCCATGGAGAATCCAATGACCGAGTTGCAAGAGTATGATGCCCCTTGCGTAGTTTCATTTCTGTAATGAGGTGGCATGAAATTACCAAGGGTGAATTTTCTTACCACCTTTAAAGTTTTGGGAAGGAATTCTTTCGTTGCCACTAGTGAAGCAGTGGAAGAGGTCTCTGCCTTTTTAAGGACTTCTTGCCTTGACTGAGTCTTCTCCTGCTGTTTGAGCTTGCGGTTTTCTTTCTTGGTTGCCTTCGTTGTTGAGCGGGGTAGGCTTTGTTTTGACGATCTCCCAATTTTCATCTTCTAGGAGACAGGGATGCACCAATAAGGGTTGTCCATCTGGTGTTGGGTACGGGACCAGTTCCTGGGACATTTGAGTCATTTTTATCACCTTGAAGGAAGTAGTGATCTTCTACTTTGGTGATTTCGAAGTTTGTCCATACGACACCATGTTGACGGAGGCAAACCCATAGTTTTTGTCAAAGGTAATGACTCCATTTTTCCACATCTCGTTGATCTTTTCTCTCACAATGAAGCATTGATTGAGAGGATACGAGACCATCTGGTGGTATGGACAATAACGGCGATCATTGGTTTTGCCAACATCTCTTAGTCTTTTGGGCTCAGGCAAGGTGAGTTTGCCATTTGCTAAAAAAGCTGTAAAGATTTCTTCAATATCTTCATCGAATGGGTATTTCTTTTCTACTAGCTCTTTGAAGGCATCAGAGAGTTTAGGTCTTTTACCTGCAGCTTTATTTTCAGCTTTCTTTGGCTACTGAGGAGCTGACTTGGTTTGCACATTAAGAACCTCCTTTTTCTTTGGTTTTGTGGTCGTAATGGCAGTCGGCTTTTTCTTTGATGATTTCTGACTGTTGAGGTCTTTGATCACCGTTTAAGCCTCCATAGCTACTTCTAGGAGTTCTCCCAGGTTTTTTGATTTGTTACCGATGATCATGGAGCAGATCCTTGCTCTCATGTTGTTACGGCAGACGACGACCAGCTATGCTTGTCGCAGTACATCTGAGCATTTGTACGCCATCGCCTTCCACTTGTGAATGAAGTCATATGTTGCTCATTCTCTCACTATTTTAGGCTGCAGAGCTGTGCCATAGTAACAGGATGATCTTCACCCATGAAGTGGATCAGGAAGTGTGTCTCCATCATGGCCCGATTTTGGATGGAGTCCTCCGGCAGAGTGGAGTATCAATCAAAGGTCGTACCTTTTAGGGTACTTGCAAAGAGATAGATCTTGAGGGCATCTTGATCCGCAATAGCTCCCATTAGGATCTTGAAGTGGATGATGTGTTGTCTGGCTAAACCTTTCCCCTATATGTCTGAAGAGAAGGTTGTTTGAATTTTGCAGGAAACGGAACCGAGTCCATCCATAAGGGATATGGTGACTTGATCCTATGTTCTTTCAATGTATCCTCTTCTTTTGCTTTGGCGAGGATATCGTCAACGTCCTTTTTGGTAAGGATGCGTAACTCATTTTTTTCCCCATTAACCTCGTCATCTTGATGACTCGGAGGAGCTTCATTGTTAGGTGGACGCTGGAAAGCGAGAAGGAGGTTTTCCATCAGAGCCTAAATTCTCTGTTGTCCTTGGTCCAACTACTGGATGCGTCCGGCTATGTCATCATGAAGTGGAGGTTGCTCAGCATTTGTAACCAGGATGTTCATCATCCGAGAATCTTATAAGGATATCGTCTTGGTGACTGAGCTCGAGCTCATTCTTTTGGACGAAGAGTCTGATGAGTGGTTACTCCGATGTCCTTAGCTTGAAAGAGCGAGAGAATCCTCCTGATGCCTTCGTGTCCGGGAGACGTTATGAGTCACCGGTTGTCTGACATGAATTTTGGTTGCCGACTTCTGGCGTCTTCTGGTTTTGCCAACCATATGAACAGCAACAACTTGGTCAGGTCTTTCTTTTTTGACCCATTTTTTAGAGACCTGAAGGGTAGAATGCTGGGTTCTTTGCTTCTCTAGTCTCTTTTGTCGATATGCCACGCGGCAATGTATACGATGAGCAATTTGACCTTCAATCAATTCTGGCCGGGCTTTGGCGATGAAGGACGTAGTCCCCCATGTGCAGCAGCTGAGCTTGTCTTCTTTGAAGCTAGGCATGGATAGTATCCGAACGCGGTCCTTTGCCTGTCGCAGTGAGGCTTTGAACTTTGGGAGTTTGGCCCCTGTTGAGATGAAGGGTCGACTCGCAGGAGTGTAGGCCTTAGCAGGTTCTTGCAGAGTCCTGGTGATGCATGACTTGATTTTGGGCTTGTAGGAGCAAGCCGACTCATGCTGGGTTGATTTGTTTGTTTGACGAAGGATAGGTTTCTCCTCTTTTATATAAGAGAGAGGGTAGAACCAGTTCTCCTTGAGAGGGGCCAGGTACGCTGGCTTTGTAGATGTTCAGGACCTCCTTTCCTTTGGTGAAGGTCTTGGGGGACTAGGACTTGAGGCAGATCTGGTTTTCTGTAGGTTGAGGCTTCGTGGGGCTGCCATGGGCTTCAGGCTTCTTTGTGTTCGCCCTTGGTGTCATGGCTATGACACGTTGTGGGGCAATATTTTGTTTCTTAGCGGCTACAGTTTCTTCTCCCGGGAGTGAGAATGGTCCCAGCGACCTGAAGACGATGGTCCGGGGAGTAGAAGTTGATCCGGTGTTTTGAGAGTTGCCAAGGAAGATGACGCTTCGGCAGCTACCAGTGCGCTTGTGAGTACGCTTGTTTTGCTTCTCTTGAAGCAGAAGTTGGTATTTGATCTCATCGAAGGTGATGGTCAATGAAACTGCCATTGTTAGTTTGGAAAACTTCTGAAACAAGACCACATCACAAGAATATGGTGATCATAAATAGGAAATAACTATGGTTTTGTGTTTTCAAACCGCTCGAGGGGACATGGCCCAGCCCAAGCAAGATGAAGAAGCCAAAAGGCCATGAGGGTATAATTGTTCTAAATGCAAGTATGGTAGGTGCAGGGTGAGCATTCCAATGACTGCTAGAAGCAATTGTAAACCTTAATTCAAATTACCGAGAAGCAAGGCTCACTTGAGGTAAGATGATATAAGGTTGGAGATACAATTGTGCCGGTCACGAATACAATAGACCCGAAAGGGCGTACTAGCACCGCTGGGCACAAATGTTGTAAATCGCATCCTCGGACACGAGATGGATTTTTCTTTTAGAAAGGTCAAGATTGGATTCATAAATGAGAACAAATGGTATTCCAATCTGAACACAGGCTCAAACATTTCTCCAAGCACTGAGTCTGAAAGGGAAGGAACCAAAATTTCTCGAATCTGAACCCAAAAGTGACAGAATATTTTTTTTTTTTTTTTTAAGGTCAAGATCGAATTCATCAAAGAGAGCAAACGGTGTTCCAATCTGAACATAGGCTCAAACATTTCTGCGAGCACTAAATCCGAAAAGGAATGTACCAAGATTTCTCAAATCTGAACTCAAAACTGTCGGAAGTTTTTTTTTTTTTTTTTTTTTTTTTGTTTTAAAGATATTTTTTTAAGGGTACACAAAGGTTTCCAATTCGGTCTTATGAAACCTTAGTAGATAGATCAACCCCCAAGTAAGGGTAGGATTACTTAATGAACCCGTTTGAAGGACCCTTGCCTCGAACAGTCTAGCTGCCTCCACATTTTAATCAAAACTTTTCTTAGGTCCACTTTGGTCAAAGAGCGCAATTGGTGTAACCTTAGTGGTATTTTTTTTAACTTTTTTTTTTTTTTGAAAGATTTCTAATGGACTCATCAAAGAGAGCGAATAGCCCTTTCAAATGCAAACGCTGGCTACAAGCAATTTCCATGAGCCATTGTCCGAAAAGGAAGAAACCAAAGTTTCTCAAATTTGAATCCAAAAAAGAAAAAACTGATTTTTTTTAAAGAGTTTGAAATGAGATTTTTTTTTGTTTTTGAAAATCCCTATCAGACTCATCAAAGAGAAAAGATGGCCCATTCTCCGATACAAACAATACCTACAAACATTTCTGTGAGCTATCAAGTTCGAAGATGAGAGGATCAAAGTTTCTCAAAATTGAATCCAAGAAAGAGAAATCATATTTCTTTTTTTTCTTTGCGAAATGAGAAAGAGTGGAAATAAACTCAAAATAGAAATTTCTAAAAAAAAATAAAATCACATCCCATTTTTTTTTTTTTTCTAGATGCTAGATCCAACATAGGCCACCAACTAGAAACGAGCCAAAGAATCCAAGCATCACGTTCTCAAATAAACGCGTCCCACCGGGTACGCCAACTTGATGGACCCGGCTTTTGTCCTCTCCTTCCGACCCGGGGCTGCTGGGGTTCGGCGGAGGAGAAAAGCGAGCATCAACAATTTTTTTTTTACGGGTATGCCAGATTTTCTATTCCACTTGGAATTTGAAGTGGTGATCCGGAGATTCACCTTCACAAGTAGAAATGAAATCAACTCTTTTTTCTAACTTTCCATTGCACATATATTTTTAAGAAAGAGATACAATTTTTTTTAAATGCCATGAGAGGCGATTTCATTTTGTTTGCCGTAAAAGGCGATTTTTGTGCCGAGAAAGGCGATTTTTGTGTTTGTTTGCTGTGAAAGGGGGTTTTGCCATAAAAGGTGATTTTTGTGTCGTGAAAGGTGATTTACAAATCTCATCAATAATGAAAGACAAGAATTTTGATTTTTTCTCTCTTTAAAAAAATACAAAATACAATAGAAAAGTAAGAAAATTAATCTAACTTCTCAGGAGATTGTGGGGACTCGTTCAGATCGACAGTTGCAAGTCGTATATGGACTTTGCCATTGTCCTTTAGATGAGAACATATGATGCTTTGATTCTCTTGGCTTGGCTTGGACCTCAGATTTTTAGAGGGTATAGAACAAGGGGAGGTCCTATATCCAATAAAAAACCGAGTAAACTGGCTGAAAAGCCGCGTCTAGGCCATGTTGAATACAAGGAGAGGAGGGCCACTTCGATCACGTTGTGGTGTTTCTTGCAGCAGAGTTTCTTCGAAGGAGAGCTTGCTTGTGCAGAGATTTCTTCGAGAATTCTTCAAGATTTTTCTTGGATCTTTTCTTCTTGGAATGACCCCTCTTTTATAGGCTTTTCGTGGCCATAAGGTGGGTTTATGAGCATTGATGACATTGATGCTCCATGATGGGAGGAGTTATAAGTTTTTATTTCTTGATGTTGTAACTCCTTTTTCCTTAAATATGATTGCCCGATGGAAAATGATGGGCATTTAATCACCTTTAATCTCCATGATGAGGGGATTTTCATGATTTATTACCATGATTACTTGGACTTGTAACTCCTTTTTCTTTGAATCTGATTGGGCCGTCCAAAATAATGAGTTAATGACCGCATTAACTTGCCATGAAACGGGTCATTCAACTTCATTAATTGGTTGCCAGGGCGCTCGAATAGTCACGGGCCGTATCCTGTCTTTTGGAATTCTTCTTGTGATGATCGCCAATGGATCCACATGTTGTTTGATGTCGGATGGCGATGCAACTTCAGCCATTGATTAATACCAGTGGGCCGGTAACATTTGTCTTGTCGATTTCTCGATCGGGCGAACAGAAAGTGTACTTTCTTGGTCAGCCGGTTGGCGATCTTGGAGCGATCAATGACAATTTCACGCTCTTGACGACGGATCCAAAATGTTGACGAAAATCATTCGATTTCAAGCATCAAGAATCAGATTTTTGGAAAACTACAGGGGCTGGAATTCCTAAAACGCGAAAAGGGTCGAAAAATGGGCCACCCGGCGGAAATCCGCGACACGGATTTCCAGGGTTGCCGGCGACCATGGGCTTTGGTCGCCGGTGACCTTGAGGGAGCTTTTCCCCTTTGGCCGCTTTTTTTCGGTTGTTTTTCGATATTTTTTTATTTCTATTTTCTCCTGTATTTTTCTTGACATTTTTCCTCATTTATTAACTTTATTTTCCTGAAGAAAATCTGACAAGAAGCCGTGCAAATCGAAGCACAAAGTTTTCTATTTTCCAGAAAAGCAGAAGACTTTGTTGCCGATTTTCCGTCAAGAGTCAAAACTATGTCAAACGACGTCGAAATGACCGGAAATTTGAGGTGAAGCCTCCTAAGCAGTAGATAGGACCAATCATGGCCTTTTATTTGAGTTTTGAAGCCGTGTGGGGTCCCATCGCCAATAGACTTCATTTTGCGGCGAGGAAGATGCCACGCTTTGATGTACTGTCAATTGTTGTTCGATCGACTTGAAATTTGACAGGGAGCCTATTGGAGTCACTTTGAGATGATCCATTAGCTCTGATTTGGATGTCATGGTCCCAGGAAGCTCCACCGTCGGGAGGCTTGATTTTGTTTCGGAGCATCAAAATCAGGTCAAACGTTGTCGGAATGAGTTGAAATTTGACGTGCATCCCTTTGGAAGCATGTTGAAGCCACCCATGTGCCCTGTTTGATGTGTGATGGCCTCAGTAGTTCTTGCCGCCGAGAGGTTTGATTTTACTGCTCGAGGGTTGATGGAGGGTCAAACGTTGTTGGTTTGACCTGAAATTTGACACGGAGCCCTTTGGAGGTATTTTGGGATCATCCGTAAGCTGTGATTGAAGTTTTTGATGTCTTGGACATTGTTGCCGCCAGGAGCGCCTGTTTAGCTGCTGGAGTGAAGTTAGACCAAATGATGCTGGAATGGCCCGAAACTTCATGTATCCCCCCTTTTTGGTTGTTTTGAAGGATCTTGTAGTTTTTGTTTGGTTCCGACAATATTTGATGCTTGAAACAGCATTGCCTATTTGTAGTAGGATGTGGCTCCATGTGGCTTTTTTTATGTTGAGAATATGTGAAGAGGCAAAGTGATATTTTTGGTGTCAATAGCTATATTTTATAGGCTTCCGCAATTGAACCAATGTTATTTTATTGTTCAAAAGGTTTTAAATTGGACCTCACTATGGACTTATGATCTTGGAAGTTCTCGAAATTTTTTCGGGAAGTGGTGCTTCAACTTCGAGTACCTTGACGGTTTTCTCTGTATTTAGAATTGGCGCGTTACATTTTATGGTATCAAAGCGGGCAAGCCTTTAGTAAATAAAACACACTAGAAACTTTAAGACGTAGTGAGGATTTCAGTGTTGGGATACATGTGAGGATGATGGATTAGGTAGAGTCGGTGTAGTCCGAAGAGTTGGACTTGAACTAACACAACTCCCTTCTCTTAACCGATGTCTGGAGGAGATCCACCACCTTCTATAGCACTAGTAGTCGACGACCAACTAGACTAGGAGCAGCACTTTTAAAGGTTTCTGCAGGCATTTCTTGTCGTACAGGAGGCTCCGGCAGCAGCACACCAACAGCAGGCAGTGGACTTTGCGTTATTTTAGTCGTAGGTCTTGGACGTTATCGAGAGGGTAGCTCAGCCTGGCTCAGCAAATATATCCATTCGGGATGCAGACCCGAACATCATATTTGAGCAGTTCCTCAAGAGAGGACCACGAGAGTCTTCAGGCGTTGAGGACCTATTGGTCGCTGACAATTGGATAGTGCAGATGGAGAATATTTTTCAAGTCTTCGAGTGCACTGGCCGGCAGAGAGTACAGTTGGCAACCTATATGTACAGAGGTGTGGCAGAGGACCGTTGGAGGACCATTTAGTGTCCTTACGAAGGGATTGGTGATGAGATTGCTTAGGTAGCCTTCAGATCAGGCTTCTTTCGAAAGTTCATTCTGACGCACATCAGGGAGCAAAAGCTTAGGGAGTTCCAGACACTCGTCTAGGGTGATATGACTGTCTATCAGTATGAGCTCCACTTGACCCAACTCTCCCGTTTTGTTGAGCCTTTGACCACTCTAAAGTTTGAGAGGATCCAGTCGGCCTGCCGTGTGCTTTGATTGTGGTGAGCCAGGGCACTTGTCCAAAGCATGCCCACTCTGAGGCGGACGGCCTCCAATGCTTCAGCTTCCGGCACCCCATAAAGCTCCAGCTCCAACCCCAACTACTCAGCCAGTCCGCCAGATTGCACTGCCACCTCAGCCACCTCAGCAGCAGTAGCACCGTGCTCCACAACAGGTAAGCGCATCTCAGCAGCCTCGAGGACAACATTACCAATGCGGACGCCACCAGAGACACCAGGGACAGAAGCACCAACAACAGAGACCTCAGGCCACAGGACCTATTTTCGCACTTACGCATGAGGAGGCTGAAGCTACAGGCAACGTAGTCGAAGGTATCCTTTCTATTTGTGGTCATCTTGTTAGAGTTTTGCTTGACCCAGGTGCGACACATTCGTATGTGTCATCAGCTTTTGCTTTAGTCCTTGGTGGGGTAGGAGAGGAGTTACCTTGTACCCTAGTGTGTCTACACTCGTGGGCAAGAGGGTAGCATGTCAGACTTACCACCCCAAATGCCGAGTAAAGATCGGGGAATGCATTCTGTTTGCAGATTTGATCGTGTTACCCATGCATGACTTCGACATTATCTTGCGGATGGATTGGTTGGTCAGATACCGAGCAGTGATGGATTGCTTCGAGAAGACAGTCAGACTCTCTATCGACAGTTCTAGTGACACGGTTGAGTTTGCGGGCGAGAGGAGACCACACAACACCAGGTTGATTTCAGCACTGAAGGCAGAGAGGTTGGCGAGATCAGGTTGCGAAGGTTACATCGCATTCATATCAGAGGATAAGCAAACCAAGAGAGTCAAGGAGATTCCAGTAGTGTGCAAGTTCCCAGATGTGTTTCCCGACGAGATCCCGGGTTGCCTCCAGTCAGAGAGATCAATTTCACCATTGAGCTTGCACCAGGCACGGCACCAATTTCCAAGGTTCCCTATCATATGGCTCTAGCAGAGCTGCAAGAGTTGAAGACCCAATTGCAGGAGTTGCTAGACAAGGGCTTCATCTGACCGAGCATGTCACAGTGGGGTGTGCCAATGCTTTTCATGAAGAAGAAGGACGGATCAATAAGGATATGCATCGACTACCGGCAGTTGAACCAGGCGACAATGAAGAACAAGTATCCTCTCCCTCGAATCGATGACCGACTTGCAGTCAGGTCGACCGGGCACATTGAATTACATTAAATTCTGGTCCCAGTTATAAACCTTTGAGGTTCGCAGGTGTAGTGTACTTGGTCGATCGAACCCTATTCTCAGTCGACTGCCCAGGCCAGGAGGTTGACCGCACACACAGGGATTTCTTGAGATCAGGACATTGCTTGCCAGGTGCTTGACCTTATTTTTCCAGAGAACTCGGTTGACTGACCAAGCCAGGAGATCAATCGAGCACACTGTGCAGGGGGTCGACCTGGGAGTCAACATCCTGATAGTTCAATGTACTTGGTCGACCGAGCCCTATGCCAGGTTGACCGAAGACACTGTATTCAATGATTTTCCATTTTTCATGTTCTGAGGTTGTGATCGTTTGTGGGGCCCATTAACCATCCAAATGGACTTCAATTGATTTGCCAAACACGAGTCAATGGTGTGGCTCAACCTTCACTCGTGGGGACCACCTAGTAGGGTCTAGGTCTTGGATTTAACGTAGACTCGATTCTTAAGCGTCGTTGAAGATGCTCGTAACTTTAGGAGCTCCAAACACAATATCATTGGCTTCTAAAACTTCATTTAAGGGTCCAATTAATTGAAATGGACTTGGACCTGAATGTGGACCATTACTTAGGATTGAACTTTGATATTCTCGTTGATTCTGTTGAATTGGAGATTTATCTTATCTATAATGTTTTTGATGTTCTAGCCCTCTTACTTCGTCTAGGTTCATCAATCTCTTGTTGGTTTTGATTACTGCTACTAGCAGTATCATGAGTTCTTTTAGGAGAACTCGTTTCCTCCGATGGTTTATAAGAAAATATATGTTCAAAGAACGATGCATTCCTTGACTCAATAATAGTATTATGATGCATATCGGGAATCTCAGACTTGTGAATTAGAAATCGATACGCACTGCTATTATGAGCATACCCAATGAATACACAGTCAACTGTTTTTGGTCCTATTTTAACCTTTTTAGGTGTAGGAACCGCCACTTTAGCCAAACACCCCCACACTTTCAAGTATTTGTAAGTAGGCATTCTGCCTTTCCACAATTCGTAGGGGGTCTTATTGGTTTTCTTTTGAGGTATTCGGTAGAGAATATAATTTGCAGAGAGGATAGCATCCCCCCACAAATTTTGAGGTAATCCAGAACTTATTAACACAGCGTTCATTATTTCTTTTAAAGTTTTGTTTTTCCTTTCAGCAACACCATTTTGCTGAGGTGAATAAGGAGCAGTAGTTTGATGTATAATGCCATTTTGTGAACAGAATTCACCAAAAGGTGATTCGCATTCACCACCTCTATCGCTTCTTATCACCTTGATTTTCTTGTCAAGTTGATTCTCAACCTCATTCTTGTAATGTTTGAACATTTCCAAGGCCTCATCTTTACTTCTCAATAAGTAAACATAACAGTATCTTGTGCAATCATCAATGAATGTAAAAATATTTCTTACCACCTTTAGTTTGAACAAACTTCAGGTCACAAATATCAGAATGAACTAACTGAAGGGGTTCAGAAGTTCGTTCAATTGAATGAAAAGAAGTTCTAGTAAGTTTAGCTTCTACACATGTTTCACATTTGATATTAGAATCAAAACTACATTTAGGCAAACATTCCATATTAACTAATCTACGCAAAGCATCATAGTTAACATGACCTAGCCTCCAATGCCACACATTAGAGGACTCAAGCATATAAGCAGAAAAGTTTTTCTTATTAGGTACAATTGTCATTACATTCATTTTAAAGAGCCCATGGCTCATGTACCCTTTTCCCACATACATCCCAAATTTAGTGAGTACAAACTTATCCGACTCAAATACAAGTTTAAAACCCCTCTTACTCAATAGTGAGCCTGATACCAGATTCTTACGAATATCAGGTACATGCAACACATTGTTGAGGGTGAGTTCCTTTCCAGAAGTCATCTTTAATACCACCTGTCCTTGGCCTTCAACCTTAGAAGTGGCATAGTTGCCCATGAAGAGTTGTTCTCCAGTTGATGCATGGTAAGTGGAGAACATCTCTCTGATTGAGCAAAAACATGTCGAGTGGCCCCAGTGTCCACCCACCATTCTCTGGTGTTACCAACCAGATTGACTTCTGAGACCACAGCAGAAAGATTGATGTCTGAAACATCAGTGGAGAGAGTGTCCATTTCTGTCATGTTGGCCTGCGCTGATTTCTTACTTGTATTACCTTGGTCCTTCCGCTTACGACAGTCCTTAGCACGGTGGCCTAGTTTGTCGCATACATAGCAGTTCCCTTTGAACTTCTTGTTGTCATTGGGACCTTGCTTTGGACCGTTGGGATTGCTCTTCCTCTTCTTAGGATCCACCACATTTGCCTTGGCTTCAGTGAGTGTTTTTCCTGCTTTCTTCTCAGATGCACGATTGTCTTCCTCTATCCTCAATCTGACAATCAGGTCTTCAAGTTTCATCTCCTTTCGCTTATGCTTAAGGTAGTTCTTAAAATCCTTCCAAAGTGATGGCAATATTTCAATGATTGCTGCCACTTGGAAAGACTCACTAAGAAACATTCCTTCTGCATGAATTTCGTGGAGAGTTACTTGAAGTTCCTGAACTTGATTGATTACTGCTTTGGAATCGAGCATCTTGTAGTCAAGAAATCTGCCAACAATGAATTTCTTCATTTCGGCATCTTCAGTCTTGTACTTTTTGTCAAGTGAATCCCATAATTCCTTAACAGTCTTCAATGAACAGTACACATTATATAATGTGTTGTCTGGTCCATTGAGGATATAATTTCGACAGAGGAAGTCAGCATGCTTCCAGGCCTCTACAGCAGCAACAACTTGCTTATCTATCTCACCTTCCATTAAAGCAGGAGCTTCTTCATGGAGGAACCTAGCCAAGTTCAAGGTAGTGAGATAGAACAACATTTTCTGCTGCCATCTCTTGAACTCAGTACCATTGAACTTCTAAGGTTTCTCCCCATGGTTCACCATAACAGGGGTAGGGGTACTAACTGGAGTATTCTTCTCAATACCCATTACTGTTAACAGAACAGAAGTTAAATGAACACAGAGAGTACTGCAGACTTATAAACTCAGTTACTGTATACTGAGGCAACCAAAAAGTTTTTACAGAACACACTGAAGTTCTGTAACTAGTTATAGAAAAAGAGAAACTCAGTTTTACAATACTAGTTTCAGAACCAGAAGATTTAGAAACCAATAATGAAACTGACATAAACTGAAACCAGAATATACTGAAGTAAAACTGATAACAGAGTGTACTCAGAAAAAAATAAAATTTTGTCTTAAGATTGTTAGTCCAAGTACAT
This sequence comes from Camphora micrantha, assembly GCA_003546025.1. Taxonomy (NCBI): domain Eukaryota; kingdom Viridiplantae; phylum Streptophyta; class Magnoliopsida; order Laurales; family Lauraceae; genus Camphora; species Camphora micrantha. The sequence goes on along the minus strand of QPKB01000012.1, from coordinate 26,713,321 downwards.
ACAGTAATAGTTCAGTATTAGGAAACAGTTCTTCACAACAGTGAAGCAAAACAGTAGAACAGAATTCTAAAATAAATTTGAAACACTTACTGTTTGAAGCCAGAAAAACAATACTCTGTCAAGAGATTGTAGAATAACGTTGATCAAGGCTAGTGTTAAAACACTATGTCCTTAAGACAAAATTCGCCCTCGCTAAGGTGCTAACGAGCTTCAGCAGCGTCTGTCTCCCATGATACAATGATCGGTCTCACAACAGTTGCAGTACTACAAAACTGTGTGACTGGCGATCCAACAGTGCACAATAGGAGTCTCTCTTTCTGGACTCAGATGACTCGAAATGCAATGCAACAGCAGTGGATTGGATGAGCAAAAATGCATGGACAAGATGCATATTTATAGCTTGCATCAAGTCCTTTCACGGGGGGGTTGCATCTGTTCAGAACAGTGACTGTTCAGGAGAACAGATGCACCTCTTCTGTCTTTGGATACACCTCTTGGGGACACACCCTTTCAACTGCGAAAGGACACACCACACCTAAGGACACATCCCATTTGAAAAAGAAAAATTTTATAAAATAAAATTTCTCCAAGAAAATGGGTAGTGGGCCGAGTCAGGCCCAACTCGCGCGTGAAGCCCAAGCCCAAGCCCAGGCCCGAGCCCGGCCCGGTTCGGTGCGAGGCGGGGCGGCGCGCTTGCGCGTGTGTGGTGGTGACCCCACCTTGGTCTAGGTCCTTCCTCCTCCACAAAAGTGGGATGCCCCTTGGGGCTCATCTTATACTACCAAGGTAAGTGTATTTATACCCAAGGAATGTTTTGCTCCCAAGCAATGTGGAAAGCAAGTTCATCACTTCCTTTTGTTTCCATGTTTAACATGTTCAAGTAGTGGTGTTTAGGAGGTGATTTCTCATTCACTCCTTAATGGATTAGAGCAACCCAATACATGTCTCTAATCTACTCATGGAGCAGATTACATACCCATGTATTCCCACCTAAAAAGATAAGTGGGTCCCACTTAGTTTTTGGCTCAAAGTTTACAAAAAATAGTGGTTCTCTAGGCCATTTTCCAACATCCATCACCATCTACCCGGGGCTACCTTTGTCTCTGTCATTGGAAACAAACAGCCACTATTTCCCTCCATCATGTCCAACTCACTTTGATGGATCCATAATCAGAACCCACCTACAACTCTAATCCTTAAATCCAATCCACCCAACCAAACACCATGCACCACTTTGCTGCCTTATTCCTCTGGTCAAACAACCATAGCCAGGCCTAGGATTCATGTCACCATAGTCATCTACCCGAGCTTCTGAACTCAAAAATCAAACCATCGCTGAAGCTCCATTGTTTCCATTCCTTTTTCATTTCGTTTCCCCATCGACTAGATTCCACGTCCCTTTTGTTTTATTTATTTTCCTACTGCCAGTAAGACATCTTTGCACTAGGACACATTTTAAACCAAATAGCTTTGAACTTAGTTATCTAGACCCATCTCCATACAACCAAGGGAGCCCATATAGTCCACAGCCTTGACCCACTTAGGCACATCAGATTTTCACTTGACTCTAACCCATTAATCTATACCTAAACATGTTCACTCAACCTATGTGCTAACCACTAGTGGGCCATTAATTAATAGGAACCCACTTACATAATTGATTAATCTGGTCCCAACCCAAAATTATGCCAATCCATTTCTTAGAGTTGTGACCCTAAACCAGGCTATTCATCTCTCATTTTGGTCCAAACCCATGTACACATGTTCGAACTCACTTACACAACGCACTCGCTAATCACTTGGAAACTATCCTTGATAGCGACACACATCTCTACATCAAGGAGCTTAACCCAGGGCGGGTCAAATTAGTCAGATCCATCATCTATTGTTGATCAAGGCAAGTAACCTTACTATGCTTCCCTAGTATTTAGAGTTTTCGATTCTTTGTCTCCAATATGATATATCTAAGGATTTGTTAAGTTTCCATCGTATTCTATGCTTGGATTCGTGGTGAGAGGGCCCGATCCTTGCATCTTAGAATTGCAGGATATTTGTTTATTATTCATTTGGTTATAAAATAATAAATTTTAACTCAATCCTAGTTAATGGTTTTAGCTACAATCAAACTTGTTTGATTTGATATTTCCCCCGTAAGATCATAACTTTGTGAAATGAACTATTGTTGAGAAATACGTTCCATAAGCTTTCTGAAATTACATCCTAAGGTTAGAGCTTTGTACATTAATATATGGTTTGATTCGCTTTTCCAACCTTCTTCAGTTAGTAGATTCAGACTGAATATTATCGAACTTTGAAAAATATATACCATTGACCTCTAAGGCATCCTCTAAAGTATGGGGAACGCACCGTGGGGACGCTCACACGCGGACTTTAGCCCCTTTTGGGTATGACATTGGGTTGCTGGGAACCCCTTTGTGCGAAAATTACTAGTCTGCAGCTAGCTCCCTTTTGTTTTGATTTAGTTTTGGTTACCGATAACATTGACCTCATGCCAGTTATTTTTTATCATTAAATGGTCGTACCTGGCGGGTACCTTTGTGCTTTGGTCAATTTTGGCAAGCATACTTTGTTAATTTAGTTTGTTGTGGAGGTGTCTTATCTTAGTTTTAACTCAGGGTATTTTTCTCTCTTAATCTGATATCATTCCATCCAGTCTGACTTGTTATTTTGATTATCTCGATCATGGCATTTGAGCTTAGAATATTTGTGCATCAATGATCCATAGATTAAATTTGTTGTTAATTGACTGAAAAATCGTTTGCTACAGTTTCATAGTTTGTTTACTTGTGGAGTCTTACTCATATGGTCGTTTTATTCTTTTGTTCCAGATTTTGAGGTCAATCCAGAATCTGAGAAATCTTAGGACGGTTACAGGGTTGGGCAGAGACATTAGCAACGCATCACTTTATTTTATTAGCTAGTAGACATGAGAAAATATTTAGTTTGTGGATGATTTGAATTCTTAGTTTTGATATAATGCATTATGAGATTGCCATATTGTTTATGGATGGTTTATTCAGTGTGCAATGATATATTTGGCTTATTATTTTTTTTTATGTAACATATTTAATCAACACATAAAGTGGGACCTTCGTGTCACAAAATTGGAGGGTCCCAAGGGTCTTAGATCTCGGGTTGTGACAGATTGGTATCAAAGCACTAGGTATCTATAAGAAATAAAATTGGTAGAAACCTGTAAGGTGATTGAGATCGCTGGGTATAAATAGATATGGGAAATAGTTGGAATTATGTTGCTATTTCTTTTCTTCCACTTTTCTAATCTTAGTATGTTCCCTTTTGAAGATTGCATCAAGCGAAGATTCCCATGTTCATCGTGGTGGTTCCAAACTTGAAGATGTATGGCGGACACTCTGGGAAGTAGCCACTATTATCACAGCACAGATTGGGGCCCGACAATAGCCAGACATTTATAAGAGATTCAAGGGCTATGAATTGCCATCTTTCAGTGGGACTACGGACCCGGCAAAAGCGGAGACCTGGCTAAGAGAAATTGAGAAGATTTTTAAAGTGATGAAATGTGCAGAGACAAATAAGGTACCCTTGGCAACGTATAAAATAAAAGGGGCAGCTGGACATTGGTGGGAATTTGAGGAGGAGACCCTAAAGAAGACCAGCACTGAAATAACATGGACACTTTTCAAGGAGAAGTATAACAAGAAGTATATCCCTAAGCATATTAGGGCCCAAAAAGCACAAGAATTTGCTACTCTGATCCAAGGGAACATGAATGTGGTCGAATATGAGGCAAAATTTTCGGAGCTGGCTAGGTATGCGCCTCACTTAATTCCGGATGAGGCATCTAAGGCAGACAAGTTTGAAAAGGGATTAAGGCCTATTCTCATGAAGCAGGTGGCAAGATTTGAAATGGAAGACTATAACCAATTGGTAGCCAAAGCATTCAAGATGGAAGCCACTTTGTCTCTCACTGAACAATTCAAGGACAAGAAGAATGATCGGGGGAGTCATAAGAGGGACCACCAAACAAGAGTCTAGGGCTTCATCAAACATGTTATGGACCGCACCAGAAGCAACAACGAACTAACAACCAAAGGGCACCGACAATCACATGTAGTTTCTGCCAAGGGCAGCATCATGTGAACGACCACTATAAGAAGAATAAGATGTGCTTTAACTTCAGTAAGTTTGGGCACATGATCAAAGATTGTCCTGATCCACTCTGTCGAGAACAGTCAACTCAACAGCCTCAGCGACAACAACAACAGCAACAACGACCCCCGCAGCAGCAATAACAACAACGCAGGCCTTTCCAGAATAACCAGAAGAACCCACCAAAGGCAGAGTATTTGCACTGATTGAAAAGGATGCAGATGTGTCCCAAGTAGTTGTGGAAGGTACGCTATTAGTTGCACAACACCAAGCTAGGGTTTTATTTGACCCTGGCTCCACCCACTCCTTTGTCTCCCCTGCTTTTGCTACTAAACTAGAAGTTATGCCTGCATCTATGGACTGTCCTTTGATTGTGGTTACTCCGATTGGTGAAAATATTGAAACTAGTACTGTGCATGAGTTGAACGTTGTTTTGATTGGAGAGAATGAATTTTTAGCAGATCTCATCTTGTTGAATATGAACGATTTTGATATCATCCTGGGCATGGATGGGCTTGCATCCTATCATGCTTCTATTGACTGTTATGAGAAAACAATTACCTTCAAGATCGATGGGCAACCGACTTTTCGTGGGAAAAGGAAGGCCATCAAAATCACTCGTATTTCGGTGATTCTAGCTGAGATGTTGCTCCATAAGGGTTGCGGGTGTTACTTGGCTTTTGTAACAGAGGGGTCAACACAAAAGGACTTGGATGATATGCCTATAGTGTGGGAGTTTCCGGACGTGTTTCCGGACGAGATCCCTGGTTTGCCACCTAAGCAAGCAATGGATTTTACTATTGATCTCCTGCCTGGAACCGTTCCTATCTCCAACGCACCATATCATATGGCACCCGCAGAACTTAGAAAATTGAAGAAATAGTTACAGGACCTGCTATGTAAGGGCTTTATAAGGCCTAGTGTGTCACCTTGGGCTGCAGCTGTCCTATTCGTGAAGAAGGACGGAACTATGCGGATGTGCATAAATTATCGACAGCTAAACAAGGTCACCGTGAAGAATAAATACCCGCTACCGAGGATCGACGATCTCTTCGACCAACTGTGTGGGGAGCAGTATTTCTCAAAGATTGACCTTAGGTCGGGGCATCACTAGCTTAGGGTTAGAGATGAAGATATTCCAAAAATAACTTTTCGAGCAAGGTATGGACATTACGAATTCCTCGTGATGTCTTTTGGCTTGACCAATGCTCCAGCGGCCTTCATGGATATGATGAACCGGGTGTTTCAGAAATACTTGGATAAGTTCGTTGTGGTTTTTGTGGATGACATCTTAGTCTATTCTCAAACCAAGGAGGACCATGAGCAACATCTAAGAATTGCCCTACAATTATTGAGAGAGCATAAACTCTATGCCAAACTTAGCAAATGTGACTTCTGGTTGGATAAGGTTGTATTCTTGGGACATGTCATCTCCAAAGATGGTGTTTCAGTAGATCCAGCTAAGATTGAATCAGTAGTTAATGGGAAAGACCGAAGACATAATCTGACATTCGAAGCTTATTCGAACTAACTGGATACTATAGGAGATTCGTACAGGGTTTTTCTTCATTGGCAGCACCCTTGACCAAATTAACCAAAAAGAATGAGTCATTCAATTCGTCAGATGAATGTGAGCAAAGTTTTCAGGAATTGAAGACCCGACTTACAACGGCACCAATCTTGTCCCTACCTTCGGGTGATGGAGGATTTGTGATCTACAGTGATGCCTCTCATACCAGCTTAGGTTGCGTGTCAATGCAGCATGGCAAGGTCATCGCGTATGGGTCCAGACAACTGAAGATTCATGAAAGAGGATACGCCACCCATGACTTGGAACTCGCCGCTATCGTCTTTGCACTGAAAATATGGCAACATTACCTTTTTGGTGAAAATTTTGAGGCTTTCACGGACCACAAAAGCTTGAAGTATCTGTTCTCTCAAAAAGAGCTAAATATGAGGCAAAGAAGGTGGCTAGAATTTATAAAAGACTATGATTTTGAAATCTGCTACCACCCCGGAAAAGCCAACGTGGTAGTCGATGCCCTCAGTAGAAAATCTTTAGGATTGGTGGCGAGTTTGATGTATCAAAAATGGCAGGTGATAGAAGGATTCAAGGACCTAGATTTGAACGTGGAAATTAAGGGTGATAAGGTTCGTCTTGCAAACATGACCATTGTGCCCACTTTGATTTAGCAAATTAAAGAGAAGCAAATGGATGACCCAGAATTGGCTTAGTTGATCATGAGAATTGGTGAGAGGCCAAATTTTTCTCTTAAGGATGGTGTGTTATATTTCAAAGGCCGATTGTGTGTCCCAAATGTTCCAGAATTAAGGGCAATCATCTTAAAGGAGGCGCACCACACTAAGTATACAGTACACCCTAGTAGTACCAAAATGTACCATAATTTGAAGGCTAGATACTGGTGGAATGATATGAAGCGAGAATTAGCCAAATATGTATCCAAGTGTCTGGTTTGTCAGAAGGTGAAAGCATAGCATCAAAAGCCCGAAGGAAATTTGCAGCCCTTGAAAATACCACCGTGGAAATGGGAGCATGTGACCATGGATTTCATTGTTGGGTTGCCCATGACCAGTTCCGGTAAAAATTCAATTTGGGTGATTGTTGACCGTCTCACTAAGTCAACCCATTTCTTATCATATAAGACGGGAGCATCATTCGACTCTATGGCAAAGTTTTAAGTGAAGGAAGTGGTTAGACTACATGGTGTGCCAACCTCAATTGTTTCAAACAGAGATACGAGGTACACCTCCAATTTGTGGAGGGGTATGCAGGAAGCCTTAGGGACCAAATTAAATTTCAGTACAGCGTTCCACCCATAAACAGATGGTCAAACGAAGCGGACAAACCAAATTTTGGAGGACATACTAAGAGCTTGTTTGTTGATATTTTTCCTTAATTATGTCCTCGGGCTCCCAAGTTACATCTTTTGAATTGTGGTACCTCCATAGAACTTTCACCATGGGAATAGTTCTTCTTTTCAAAGACGTCTTTTCAGCTCGGTTTAAAATCTACGCCAATTCTTCAATAAAAGACCAATTGTCCTGAAGTTGCAGCGGCTCAATGTCAATCACATGAGATGGGTCCGAATTATATTTCTTGAGCATAGACACATGAAACACATCATGCACATCCGCGAACTGTGGTGGTATGGCTAGACAATAGGCAACTTCCCCTATTCGCTTAAGTATCTCAAAAGGTCCGACATATCAGGGGCTTAGTTTCCCTTTCTTCCCAAATCTCATTACTCCTTTGGTGGGAGAGACTTTTAGAAATACATGATCACCCTCTTGAAATTCTAAATCTCTCATTTGGTTGTCTGCATAGCTTTTCTGCCTATCTTGTGCAGCTTGCAGTCTCTCTCGGATAATTTTAACTTTCTCTGTCATCTCCTTAACCTGCTTTGGATCATATAATCATCGTTCACCAACCTTTTCCATCTCTTTTTGCCGCAAGCTCAGTTTGGGCAGAATTTGGAGGACCAAATTCCCTAAGGTGGGGAAGATCTAAGGACCCGGTTTCTCAATTTTATTTTAAATTAATAATAGCTGTAGATTATATCTCGTGTGGACCCTAACTTTTCTTAAAGTTATTTTGATTATTATTATCTCTTATGTTTACTAGCATTTTCTTAATACGACCCATCTAGGGATAAGAAGTTTTTGAATTTTATAGGGTTTTGTTCATCGGATAGATTGGACTCTTTTTAAGTTTTAATTGTTGTGATAGGATTGGAATTGTCGGTTTTGAACTAAGGTTTTCTGGGTTTAATATATAAGACCTCCTTTCCCTCTTGAGAATTTAACTTGAACCCAAACTCTTGTCTTTTTACCCTATTTAGCCAATAACAAAAGAGATCTTCTTATTTCATACTTATCCTACTTTACTTTTAAACTCTCTCTCTCTCTCTCTCTCTCTCTCTCTCTCTCTCTCTTTCTCAGCCTTCTATAAATAGCACATCTCTCTCATATGAATCTCCATACACTCTCTCTATCCCTCATAGGATCTACCAACTTTGAAGCTTCTTTTTCAAGATCTCTCCAGGTAACCTTTTTACCCTACCTTTACTTTATTTCAATTTTTAGTTATTTCTTTTCTAGTCATTCCTTTTGTAGTACCTAGTGCCTATAGGTATGTCCTTACTTTACTCTAGGCTCATTAATGGTTATTGTTTATTACTTTATTAAGTTTTCTCTTTAAATTTCTTTTATAGTTTCTATAATGTTATTGCCTTTTTCATTATTTTAATTTCTACTTTATATTACATTCATAGCCATCACCACAATTGTATTACCTCCTTCACTGTCATCCCCATTCACAAGAAACCAAAGGCCCACTCCATCGTCCTTTCTCTCACTAATCCACACAAATTCTCACACCTTTTTCATGCACCCCCAGACCACCGAACTCCTCATCCTCATCTTCCACCTGTGCATGTTCTGTAACAGAACATGTCCAACTAGACAGAACTTCCCGCCTAAGATATTGAGGTTGCTAAAATCGTGGGTCCCACTGATCAAGACCCAGATCAGACCCACCATCATGGTCGCCCAAGCCCCCTCTTTAAGATCTACGATCCGGATTTCCATTGGTGATCCACATGGCCCCACAGTCTCCAAAAACAAAATTATTCCCTTTCTTCTCCACTACCGTCATGCCCTCTTTTGGTCTTTGGATGGTGGTACAAACAAGGTCCACCTCTCACGGGTCCACATCCCCGATGTCGCCCACCATGTCCTGCCCAATGGACGGACCAGATCTACGATCGGATCAATCAATGGGTCTCACAATCATCTGCTACCCAAACTAAATCTCCCCGTTAAGCACGCCCTTTGCTGATCAGCCTACAAGAAGATGGTCCATTCTATGCACTCACCTATACCAACATCCCCAGCCACAGGTACAAACTTAATCTAGTCTAGAACCTTTTTGAAATTGCTCCCAGCAACCATCACCATACAACTATGATGCCCGGATACGGACACGGGTACGGATACGGGACACGGGAACGAGCGTTCATACATAAACTTCAAAATTTTAGGATACGGATACGGGTACGGCATTCCTAGAAATATATAAATATAAATATTTGGTTAGGGATTTATTTTAGGTGGAATGCTTATTTTATCTCAATTTAGAGCTCAAATATTACAAGGCCCACTGTTTGTTTCAAATTTTCAATGAGGTGGGCCTCACAATACAATATCTCAGCATAGAAAAAGAGAAAATGAGAAAAGTGGGCCGAGTGGTTGATTGGATAAGTAGCCCAACATTAAAAAGAGATGAAAAAAAAATGGGCTGAGTGGCTGACGGGCTTAGTAGCCCAACATAAAAAAAAACAAAAGAAAAAAGAAACAAAACAGGCCCAACGGGCCCATACTCGTTTATAAGAGCGATGTATTCTTTTCTCCCCTTTCGTTGGCATCTCTAGGGCACGAACGAATGAGAAGAAAAAACGAAGAAAGAAGAAGAAGAAGAAAGAAGAAAGAAAGAAAGAAAAAAGAACAGAGGAAGAAGAAGAGGATGAATACCTGGCACCTGGAGGTTGAAGTAGCAGCAGCAGTAGCAGTCGAAGTATGAATGGAAAGTAGTCGAAGCAGGAGCCCTAGTCGAAACAGGTGGGTCTCCTCCTCCTCTCCTCCTCCTCCTCTTCTTCTCTTTTGTTTTCCTTTTGATCAAACTAAGAGAGAGACAGAAATTGGTCAAAATGAAAAATCTGTTGAAATATTGGGCGAAAAATAATGCAAGCCGTATCCTAAAATTGGCCCCCTATATCCGAGCCGTATCTTGCTGTATCCCGTACCGGTATCCGTATCGGACCGTATCGGTACGGGTACCACAAGTAATTTCCAGTATCCGGGTATCATAGCCATACAACCCACCTCTGCCAATTCATGTCCGGACCCACCTGCCTGACCAACCACTTCACTCATCTTCTAATCAACTTCATCTCAGCACTCAGCCCACACAAAACACCCTTTCACTTGACTCTGACCCATTAATATACACCTGAACATGTTCACTCAACCTATGTGCCAACCACGGGTGGGCCATTAATTAATAGGAACCCACTTACATCGTTGATTAATTTGGGCCCAACCCAAAATTATGCCAATCCATTTCTTAGAATTGTGACCCTAAACCAGGCCAATTCATCTCTCATTTTGGTCCAAACTCTCATATACACATGTTCAAACCCACTTACACAACGCACTCGCTGATCACTTTGAAACTATCCTTGATAGGGACCCACATCTCTGCGTCAAGGTGCTTAACCTAGGGCAGGTCAAATTAGTCAGATCCATCATATATTGTTGATCAAGGCAAGTAACCTTACTATGCTTCCCTAGCATTTCGAATTTTCGATTCTTTGTCTCCAATATGATATATCAAAGGATTTGTTAAGTTTCCATTGTAATCTATGCTTGGATGCGTAGTGAGAGGGCCGGATCCTTGCATCTTAGAATTGCAGGATATTTGTTTATTATTGATTTGGTTAGAAAATAATAAATTTTGACTCAATCCCTGTTAATGGTTTTAGCTACAATCAAACTTGTTTGATTTGATATTTCCCTCGTAAGATCATAACTTTGTGAAATGAACTATCGTTGAGAAATACGTTCCATAAGCTATCTGAAATTACATCCTACTGTTAGAGCTTTGTACATTAATATATGGTTTGATTCACTTTTCCAACCTTCTTCAATTAGTAGATTAAGATTGAATATTATCGAAATTTGAAAAATATATATCATTGACCTCTAAGGCATCCTCTAAAGTATGGGCAACACACCGTGGGGATGCTCACACGCGGACTTAGCCCCTTTTGGGTATGACATTGGGGAACTGGGAACCCCTTTGTGCGGAAATTATTAGTCTGCGGCTAGCACCCTTTTGTTTTGATTTAGTTTTGGTTACCGATAACGGTGGCCTTGTGCCAGTTATTTGTGATTATAAAATGGTGGTACAAGGCGGGTACCTTTGTGCTTTGGCAATTTTGGCAAGCATACTTTGTTAATTTAGTTTGCTGAGGAGGTGCCTTATCTTAGTTTTAACTCAGGGTATTTTTCTCTATTAATCTGATATCATTCCATCCAGTCTGACTTGTTATTTTGATTATCTCAATCATGGCATTTGATCTTAGAATATTTGTGCATCAACGATCCATAGATTAAATTTGTTGTTAATTGACTGAAAACTCGTTTGCTATGGTTTCATAGTTTGTTTACTTGTGGAGTTTTACTCATATAGTCATTTTGTACTTTTGTTCCAGATTTTGAGGTCGATCCAGAATCTGAGAAATCTTAGGACAGTTATAGGGTTAGGCAGAGACATGAGCAGCGCATCACTTTATTTTATTAGCTAGTAGACATGAGAAAATATTTAGTTTGTGAATCATTTGAATTCTTAGTTTAGATATAAGGCATTATGAGATTGCCATATTGTTTATGGATGGTTTATTTAGTGTGCAATGATATATTTGGGTTATTATTATTTTTTTATGTGACATATTTAATCAACACATAAAGTAGGACCGTCGCGTCACGAAATTTGAGGGTCCCAAGGGTCTCAAATCTCGAGGCGTGACAATAAGATATAAGGAAAGGTTTATGAGAGATTTGATGATAGTTTAAGAGGTCATTGCAACAAACAAAGTCCGAATATTTTAGAGAAGATTAAGATGGAATCAAAGTTGAATGCAGAATTGAAGATCTGGAGAGAAGTGACCCACGTCAAAGCCTAGGTTGGCCATTTTTTTTCTTTTGTACTTCTTTGAAAGGTGTGCAACTGATGGGTGACATGGCACCCCTCACATCACCTCTTTCCTACTGCTTTAAAATATATAACTAGCAACAAAGGACCATGCTTACAATTGATTTTTGAATTACAATTTTCCTATGAGAGCAATAAAAATGATGAAAAACACTTGTTTCCTACATGGGTAATTATTTTAAAAAATCTTGTCATTAAAAAAATATCAAATTGATTTAGTCTAAACAAAGGTAAAAATAGAGATCTTGTAACTATTATTCAAAGGTTTGTAAATGATGGAAATTAAAATCAATTCTAGTTATCTCAAAGAAATTTCATCAATTAATGTCATTGAAGTTCTACAGCATTAGAAGTTGATGCAATATTTTGTTCTTCTAATTCTCTAGAAGAAGTACTTGTTCCAATGTTTGCCGTGGTCTTATTATTCCGCCCTTGAAATACTGTAGATAAGATAATAGAATAATTTAGTAAAATGAATTGATGAAATTTAGATTTGATTCATTAAATATAGAAAAATTTATATGACTCACATTGTTCTATATGCGATAATAAAAAACAAGCCTCATGATTAATGTTGATATCTTCTATCTTTTTAACTGGAAGGACGCTATCCAAAGTTGATGCATTCATATTTGACCCTATCTTCAAATGGAAGAATTATTGTCGCCACAAAGATTTGTGAAAGATAGCATGGCCAATCTAACACAAGTACTATTATTAAAAGTAATTGATGCCTGATTGTGGATGTTCTACCATAGGGCCTACAATGCAAAATCATCTTTATTATTATTTTGCCATTAATTAGCCCATCTCTACATATCATGTTGTTATTTGTGGGCTCGAGCTAAGCACCGGCTTGTGATGCTAGCAGTGGTGGGAGATCAATAATTAGTGATAATGAATATGCCAAGAATTCATCATAGAGTGGGGCATCTTCATTCTATTCTAACATAATATTGTTGTCTCCAACAACAATACCTATTATGATATTTCCAAAATAAAAGAACAGTACATACAAAAACCACAAAAATTGGTAATAAAAAAAAATCTAAGAGGACTACAATTTTTGCAAACTATAACTTATTCATAAATTTAAACTTAATATTTTTTTGTAATATGAAAATAAAAATACATATATAATAAATAGTGATCAAAGGCCCTGTTATATAGAATTTAAATTTGTTGGATTGGTTTTGATGGGTCAGGCCCAAATGACTCAGTCCACAATGACGGGTCAGGCCCAAACCATAATGACGGATCAGGTCCAAGAGATTCAGTTCACGATGTTGGGTCAGGTCTGAGTGACCCGAGGCCGTGTTGAGCCCAGGTCCAGATCCACCCGTCATGGGTCGGGTCCGGGTCCGAATCCACGAAGTACGAAGTCTGCGCGTCGTTACCTTTAACCTGCTTTTACCAAGTCTTGCGGAGGAGATCCTATCTGCCTCGTCTGTTGAGGGCGGTTCGGAGACTCCGCCAAAAGGAAGCGTCCGCTGCTGAAGAGTCGTCCCCATCTGTTAGGGGACGGCTATAAAATACAGAGCCCCTCCAGCACTAAGGGGCAAGCTATTCCAAACAGCCTTTATCATCATCTTTCTGTATTCTCTGTAATCGCTACACACTTGAGAAGTAAAATCATCATCTTAAAGTGGACGTAGGTCACACTGACCGAACCACTATAAACTCTGTCTCTCTCTTCATTACTTCACATTAATTACTCAATACTTGACCGGTGGTGCCCGAAATCCATTTTTGGCATCATCAGTTTGGCGCCGTCTGTGGGAAACGTCAAAACTCTCACTTCATAACACTTCATTTTTGAAAGCTATGGTGACCACCACCAGATCGACAAGGTGACAAGAAAACAAATCCAGGCGAGAGGAAGAGGACAATCCTCCACCAAATAATCCTCCTCCAAACGCTACCGCTCCAGATCCCACTCCTCAACAGATGTTAGCGACAATGCAGCAGCTGGTAGCCCAAAACCAGCAGATCCTACAGCTCATGCTCACGGGGCAGGGAGGAGCAACGCAAGGAGGGCCTCGCCAGGGAGCTCCTCACAGGGGAGCGCCTCGCCCGGGCGACCATCCGCATGGCGCCTAGGGCCTGGGTGCCCACCCCCATGGCGCCCAAGGCCTGGGCGCCCATCACCATGGCGCCCAAGGAGTTCCTCATAACCCCCCTCTCGGAGTGCTGTTGGTCGGCCCTCAAGGTCGCGCCCATCACGGAGTCCCTCTACCCCAAGGTGGAGCTCATGTTGGAGGACCCCTACCTTCAGGTGGAGCGAATCATGGCGGGCTTCCACCTCCTCTCTCTGTTTCTAATAGGGAGGAACCTCATTTCCAAGAGGAGGAGGACGAAAATCAAAGCGTAGAAGTGACTCCCCACTTCCACGATCGATCCAGGGAGCCGGGCAATCAATGGGAAGAAAAGATCAAAGCAATGCAAGATCAACTGGGTAATGTTTTCAATGCCATAAGGGCGCAAGCACCAGAAACAGTAGATTACCTAGTCAGGTGAACGGATACACCGTTCAAGCCCGACGTGGTGAACTACCCGCTCCCTCGGAAGTTCAAGATGCCATCCGTGGAGACCTTCGATGGAAGGAAGGATCCATTGGACCACCTTGAGGCGTACAAAACCAAAATGCAATTGCATAATATCCCGGACGAGATAATGTGCAGGGCGTTTCCAACTACATTGAAGGGTTCTGCTCGGCAGTGGTTTGCCAACCTCACCCCATCCTCCATCGCCACCTTTGAAGGGTTGAGCAAATCGTTCGTCTCCCACTTTATCGGAGGATGCCGCCACTAGAAGCCTGCCACACACCTGCTCAGCATAAAGCAGGACAAGAATGAGAGTCTCAGGAGCTACCTCACTCGTTTTAACGAGGAGGTACTCCAAGTCGAAGAGCCCGACGACAAGGTCTCCATGACAGCCTTCCTAGGAGGCCTTCGCTCGTCAAGCTTCCTCTTCTCTGTGATGAAGCGCCCGCCAAAGAGCTTTCCGGAGCTGCTCGCAAAAGCCCAAAAGTATATGAATGCTGAAGACATCACCAGGGCTAGGCGGGGAGAGTCCTCCAGACCAGAAGGCAAGGGGAAGGAGCGAGAAAGAGACGACAGGAAAGAAAACAGCAATAAGCGGAGCAGGACAGAGAGAATACCTGTCAAAGAGAGACTCGGACCAGCTCCTCAGAGGGATAGACAAGTCTTCACCCCTCTCAATGCCTCAGTCGAACACATCTTATTTCAAATACAAGATGATCCCGCTGTAAAATGGCCAGAAAAGATGAAGTCTCCCCCAAACCGCAGAAATCCAAACAAATACTGTTGCTTTCATCGCGACCATGGCCATGACACCGACGACTGTTTTGAACTCAAGAAGCAGATTGAAGACCTCATTCAGCGTGGCCACCTGCGCCAGTATGTTGCTGGTAGGGGCAAGTACTGCCACGACCCCCACCTCGCAATCTGGAGGACCAGCAACCAATCGGGGAGATCCGAACCATTTCGGGAGGAATGGCAGAATCGCTCTCGACCATGAAGGCCCAAATCAGAAAAGCAAGGCATCCTGATGAGGCACGCCCATCCAAGGCGCCTAGGCTGGGCGCTAACGAAGTCATCTCCTTCTCAAATAAGGATTTAGAAGGGATCCAGCAACCCCATGATGATCCTCTGGTGCTCACGATGACCGTCGCCAATTTTCAGGTAAACAGAATCTTGGTAGACAGTGGTAGCTCTGCAGATATCCTATTTGCAGAAGCTTATGATAAGCTGAAATTGGGCAGGGAAAGGTTGCAACCTGTCAGATCCCCCCTCATCGGCTTTTCAGGAGAGAAAGTGTATCCCTTAGGGGCAATCACACTTCCAATCACTGCAGGGGCGTCACCCCGAAGTTCCACTACCATGGTCAACTTCCTGGTGATAGATTGCCCCTCAGCATATAACATCATACTAGGACGGCCCACTCTTAATGCATTAAAAGCCGTCCTTTCCACTTACCATCTCATCCTCCGGTTCCCAACCCCGAATGGAATCGGGGAAGTAAAGGGGGACCAGGTAGCAGCAAGAGAATGCTACGTCTCCTCAATGAAGGCCAAGAAAACGCAGGAGGCGTTGCAGGTTGAAGTCTTGGACCCGAAAGACGAGGCCACTACAGAAAGGGGAGAACCAGTTGAATCACTCACTCCTGTGGTCTTAAATGAGGACCTCCCTGATAGAAGAGTATACATTGGCTCTTCTCTTCCTGAAGATCTGGTCTGTCGCTTGACCAACTTTCTGAAGAATAACGCGGACATCTTCGCATGGTCACATGTGGATCTTGAAGGGATTGATCCTGAAGTCGCCACTCACCGCCTCAATGTCGACCCTCGCCACAAGCCTATTCGACAAAAGCTAAGGGGCGCCTCCACTGAAAGGGTCCAAGCAATGGACAAGGAGGTTGGGAAGTTAATAGAAAATGGAGCTGTCAGGGAGGTAGCATACCCTGAATGGCTCTCGAATGTAGTGATGGTGACAAAGGCGAATGGGAAGTGGCGCCTATGCGTCGACTTCACTGATCTTAACAAGGCATGCCCAAAGGACTGGTTCCCGTTGCCCAGGATTGATCTCCTCATCGACGCCACAGTAGGACATGAACTCCTCTCCTTCCTAGATGCTTATTCTGGATACAACCAGATTAGCATGCACCCCCCAGATCAAGAGAAGACGTCGTTCATCACCCCGAAGGGAACCTATTGCTACAGGGTCATGCCTTTCGGGTTAAAAAATGCGGGTGCTACCTACCAACGCCTAGTGAACAAAATGTTTCACTCACAGATCGGGCGGACCATGGAGGTTTATGTGGACGACATGTTGGTGAAAAGCCTCGCTGCCATAGATCACATCGACCATCTCCAAGAAACTTTCAGTGTTCTCAGGCTCTATCGCATGAAGTTGAATCCTGAGAAGTGTGCCTTCGGTGTGGGGTCCGGAAAATTCTTGGGTTTCATGGTCGACCAGAGGGGAATAGAGGCAAACCCCGATAAAATCAAAGCTATACTGGATATGAGGTCGCCCACTTCTACCAAGGAGCTGCAACGCCTCAACGGAAGGGTCGCAGCACTTAACAGATTTGTTTCTAAGTCTGCAGACAAGTGCATCCCTTTTTTCAAAATCCTCAGGAAAACTTTTGAGTGGGGACCCAAGGCTGAGGAGGCATTCCAGAAGCTTAAAGCATACTTGGCCGCTCCCCCTCTTCTTTCACATGCTACACCTGGCGAGGTGTTATATTTGTATCTCTCCGCTTCTCCCTCAGCAGTCAGTTCTGTCCTCATCAGAAATCATGATGAAGTGCAAAAGCCTATCTACTATGTAAGCAGAGCATACCGAGGGGCAGAGTCCAGATATTCAGAGTTGGAAAAACTAGCGCTCGCCCTCATATCAGCTGCAAGATGACTACGACATTATTTTCAAAGCCATACAATTGTTGTAGTTACTGATCAGCCCCTGAAGAGAGTACTCGGAAAGCCAGATGTATCCGGGAGACTTGTCAAATGGGCAATTGAACTAGGCGAGTTCGATGTCCAGTACCAGCCAAGGGCCGCCATCAAAGCAGAAGCTCTGGCCGATTTTGTGGCTGAATTTACACATGCTGAAGGGGAACCAAATCCGTCCACCGAAGACATCCAGATAGGCGTCCAGGCCTCTCCCCCAGGCGCCCAACCTCTCCCGGGTGCCCAGGCCTCTCCTCCAAGTACTAAAGCTCCCCTGGGCGCCCAGGACCAAGTCTCTCCCATGGGCGCCCAGGGCAGTCTACCATGGGCGCCCAGGCCACTCCGTTGGGCGCCCAGTCCTCTTCTCCGGACGCAGAGGAACCTCTTCCAGGCTCCCAACCTCTTCCAAGCACTGAGATTCAACACTGCCAGTATGGAACCTCTATGTTGATGGCTCTACGACCAGTGATGGAGGCGGAGCGGGCCTCGTCTTGATCAGCCCTAATGGCACACCCCTCAAATATGCGGTAAAGTTCCACTTCACTGCTTCTAACAATGAAACAGAGTATGAGGCTCTCCTCTCTGGCCTAAATTTGGCGCTCGAAATGAACCCCCGATGCCTCATCGCCTACAATGACTCTCAGCTGATAGTTAATCAAGTAAAGGGCGAATTCGAGGCAAAGGAAACAAGAATGCAGGGTTATCTTAGTATAGTGAAAAGCTTGATCCCGCGATTCCAATATTTCCAAATCTGCCACATCCCTTGGGAGAGCAACGTTGCTGCCAATGCACTTGCCAGGCTCTCCTCATCCCTAGAGACCCCATCAGGCGAACCAGCATTCCTTGGGCACCAGTTCGAACCAAGCCAGTTGGATGAGAACACTGTAAACATCAACTGTGCTACAGCTGAAACGAACTGGATGACCCCGATAAGGGCATATCTTCAAGAGGGTACGCTGCCAGAGGACCCCCTTGAGGCAAAAAAGTTGAGGATGAGAGCTTCCAAGTTCACCCTCTTGCAAGACATCCTGTACAAGAAGGGCTACTCTTTGCCATGAGGGAAGAAGGGCTACTCTTTGCCCTGAAGAAGCTGATTACGCCCTGAGGGAAATCCATGAAGGAATTTGTGGGAATCACTCCGGCGGACGCTCCCTTGCTCACAAAACACTTAGGCACGGTTTCTTTTGGCCCAGCATGCTAGCAGATGCCAAAGAATTTGCTAGAAAAGGTGACAAATGCCAGCGCTTCGCCACTGTGCCAAGGCAGCCCCCGGAGGAACTCACAACCATCATGAGCCCATGGCCTTTCTCCAAATGGGGAATTGACATCCTAGGCCCCATTCCTCTGGGTAAAGGACAATGCAAGTTCGTAGTGGTCGCCATCGACTATTTTACAAAGTGGGCGGAGGCGGAACCCTTGGCGAGGATCACAGACTCCAAAATAAAAGACTTTGTCTGGAAAAACATTGTCTGCCGCTTTGGGATCCCTCACACCATTGTCAGTGACAATGCAAAGTAGTTCGACAATAAACTTTTCAATTCATTTTGTTCTGACCTTCAGATAAAGCAGCCTCACTCTAGCCCGGCGCATCCACAGGCAAACGGGCAAGCAGAGGTCATGGTGAGAACAGTCCTTCGTAACATAAAGACAAGGCTCAAAAGAGCGAAGGGTCTTTGGGTCGACGAGCTTCCGGGAGTATTGTGGGCCTATCGGACTACGCCAAGAGCTCCTACCGGGGAAACCCCTTTCTCCCTCGCTTTTGGGACCGAGGCAGTCATCCCTGTTGAGATAGGGGTCCATTCTCTCAGGGTCCAACACCACGACCCCAGCATCAATGAAGAAGGACTTCGCATCAACCTCGATTTGATGGAATGTACAAGCGAAGGATGGCGAAATACTATAACTCAAAAGTGAAGCCCCGTTCTTTCCAACCATGAGATTTGGTCCTTAAGAAGGTAATCCTCGCCACGAAGGATTCTCGCGAAGTCAAACTAGGACCGAATTGGGAAGGTCCGTACCTCATAACAGAGGTAGTAAGACCAGGTACTTACAAAATCCAGAATTCTGAAGGGAATGCCCTACCTCATCCATGGAATGTGGAATACCAGAAGAGGTACTACCAGTAACACGAGAAGGGGAAATAAGCAGTGAGAAAGGGAGTTTTAATTTTTTCAGCACTTTACAAAATGTTCCTTGATAGTGAGCATTATATAAATAAAGATTTTATTTCATTCATTCCAACAGTTAGGCCACAAAATTGCCTTCTCAAAAAAAAAAAAAAAAAATCTATGTGTAATGAAGCATATAGAAATCTCCTGTATCCTAATCACTCTCACTGCTCCCCTCCTCGTCCTCGCCATCCTCGTCATCCTCCTCACCGTCCTCTGCATCATCAGAGCCTCCATCATCCTCATCAGGTGCCTCGGTTGGCACAAAGCCTGAAAGGTCGAGGTCAGGGAAAGCAGCAGAAATCTTCCATCGAAGCTCCTCATAGCCATCAATGAATGTTGACACCAAAAATGTCACTATGTCCCTTCAACACCAAAAGCTACATGGAGCCACATCCTGCCATAAATAGGAAGGCGCCACTTCAAGCACCAGATCTTGTCAGAATCAAATAAAAACTGCACGATCCTTCAAAGCGGCCAAAAGAGGGGTACACATGAAGTTTTGGGCCATTTCGACGTCATTTGGCCTAACTTCACTCCTCCGACAGCCAGACAGGAGCTCCGGGCAGCGACAGTGTCGAAGATTTCAAAACTTCGATCAGAGCCTACGGATGATCTCAAAATACCTCCAAAAGGCCCCATGCCAAATTTCAAGTCAAACGGACAACGTTTGACCCTTCATCAACTCTCGGGAAGCAAAAACAGGCCTACCGGCGGCGGAGCACCCCGGAATCATGGCATCCAAATTGGAGCTAATGGATCATCTCAAAATGACTCCAATAGGTCCCCTGTCAAGTTTTAGGTCAAACGGACATCGTTTGGCCTAGTTTCAAAGCTCGGCATTTTCCTCGAGGTGAAATCAAGGCGAGCATTTGCGGGACCCCAAAAGGCTTCAAAACTCAAACCAAAGCCCATGGTTGGTCTTACTTACTACTCAGGAGGCTCCCTGTCAAATTTCAGGTCAATCGGACATCGGTTGACCACAGGTCAAAGCTCGGCATTTCTCTCATGGCGAAATTAAGGCAAGCATTTGCGGGACCCCGAACGGCTTCAAAACTCAAACCAAACCCTATGGTTGGTCCTATCTACTGTTCAAGAAGCTCCACGTCAAATTTCAGGTCATTCCGACATCGTTTGGCCTAGTTTCAATGCTTGACAAAAAATCGGCAATACCGCACAACAAAGTCTTCGGCTTTCCAGAAAAATATGAAGCTTTGTGCTCCGATTTGCGTGGCTTCTCGTCGGGTTTTCTTCAAGAGAATCAGGCCAATAAATGAGGGGAAATGTCAGGAAAAATACAGAAGAAAAAAGAATGAAAAAAGATCGAAAAACGGTGAAGAAAAGGCGACCGAACGGCAGCCGAAAAATGAGCCCAAGGCCCATGGTCGCCGGCCACCTTGGCCCATGGTCGCCGGCGACCATGGATATCCGGCGACCCAAAAGTCGCCGGAAGACCCCTTTTTCGGGTCCTTTTCGCGTTTCAAGTTGATTGGTCCCTGTGATTTTTCCAAAATCTGATTTTTCGTGCATGAAATCCGTCGATCTTCGTCAACATCACGGATTCGCCGCCGAAATCATTGGATGATCATTAGATGCCTCGAAATCGCCAACCGGCCGACAAAGAAAGAACACTTTCCGCCCGCCCTATCATGAAATCGACAGGACAGATATTGCCGGCACGTTGACGTTAATCAATGTCTGAAGTTGCATCGTCATCCGACATCAAACAACATGTGGATCCACCGGCGGTCATCGCAAGAAGAATTCCAAAAGATGCGGCGCGGCCCGCGACTCTTCAAGCGACTCGGCGACCAATTAATGAGGTTAAATGACCCATTTTATGACAAGTTAATGCGATCATTAACTCATTATTTTGGACGGCCCAATCAAAAGCAAGCAAATAAGAGTTACAAGTCAAATGATTTATGGCATTAAAGCCATGAAACTCCTCCCATGATGGAGATTAAAGGCAATTAAAAGCTCATTATTCTCCATCAGCCAATCAGATTCAAGGAAAAAGGAGTTACAAAATAAATAATTTAAAACTTGTAACTCCTCCCATTATGAGCATTAATGCATTCAATGCTCATAAACCCTCCTAAATGGCTACCAAAGGCCTATAAATAGGAGGGCATTCCAAAGGGAAAAGGGATAAAAACAGAAAAAAAATCCAGAGAAATCGCCAGAGAAATTCACTCAAAGTCCAGAGAATTGCCCGGAAAATCCAGAACTCCTGCAACTCTGTTGCAAGACCACCAAAAGGTGATTGAAACACCCTTGGGGGGCCACCCCCCAAGGACCTCCCTTCTTCTACCAACATGGCTAAAACATGGCTTTTCAGCCCGTTTACTTAGCTTTTTATCGGATATAAGACCTTCTCTTGGTCTTTATCCTTTAAAAATCTGAGGTTAAAAAGCCAAGCCAAGAATCCAAGAATCATGTTCTCATCTGCAAGGACGACGGAGGAGCCCATACATGACTCGCGACCGTCGATCTGAACGTGTCCCCACAATCGAATGAGAAGTAAGTTTCCTTTTCTTGATTTTTATTGTACTTTATTTTTCTTTTAGAGACAAAAATCACAACTCTTGTCTTTCATAATGGATAAGACTTGTAAATCGCCTTTCACGGCAACAATTGAAATCGCCTTTCACGGCATATAAAAAAAACCCTTTTGTCTCTTTTCTTAAAATATGCGTGCAATGGGAAACTAGAAAAAGTTTCATTTCCCCTTTCTACTTTGAAGGTGGATCTTCGGATCACCGTTTCTAAATTCTAAGTAGAAAAGTGAAATTGGCATACCCGTACAAAAGGAAAGAAAGATGTTGATACCCTTTACTTTTTTTCTCCTCCCCTCCGCCGTACCCCGAAAGACCCGGGGTGGAGGCAGCGGGAGAGAGGGAAGAATCGGGTCCATCAAGCTGGCACACCCGGTGGGACACATTCGTTTGAGAACATGAACTTAGATTCTTTGGCACCTTTCTAGTTGGTGGCCAATGTTGAATCTTGCATAAAAAAAAAAACATGGGATGGGATTTATTTTTTTTTGGAAATTTCTTTCTTTAAGTCTATTTCCAATCTTTCTCCTTCTCGAAAAAAAAATCTTCTCTTGTTCTTTGAATTCAGATCTGAGAAATCTCGATCTCCTCCCTTTTGGACTCAGTGCCCGCAGAAATGTTTGAGCACGTTTTCAGATTGGGAAAGGGACCGTTTGCTCTCTTTAACGAGTTCGAAAAAAAATCTGATTTCAAACTTGTCAGATTTTCAAAAAAAAATCTTCTCTCTTTTGGATCCAAATTTGAGAAATTTTGGTTTTCTTTTCCTTTCTAACTTAGGGCTCGCAGAAATTGTTTGAGCCCCTGTTCAGATTGGGAACGGACCATTCGCTCTCTCTGATGAGTCCATCAAAAAAAAAAACGGGGGGAGCATTTGAGAACACGAAAGTTTTACCGATTGCATTCTTTAATCGAGGTTGATCTAAGGAAAGCCTTGTCCAGAGTTTGGAGACAACTAGGCTGTTCTAGGTAAGGGTCCTCCAAACGGGTTCATTAAGTAATCCTACCCTTACCTAGGGGTTGGTCTATCAACATTGGTTTCACAAGAACGAATCATGAGAACTCGATGTATTCTCAAACCCTAAAAAAAAAAAAAAAAAAATTCGTCGATTTTTTGTTCAAATTTGAGAAATCTTGATCTCTTCCTTTTCAGACTCTGTGCTCGCAGAAATGTTGAGCACGTGTTTGGATTGGAACATCATTTGCTCTCTTTGATGAATCCGATACTGACTTTCAAAAAAAAATCTTCAAAAAAAACTTCTGTCACGTCTGGGTTCAAAGTCGAGAAATCTTGACCTCTTCCTCCTCGGATTACTGTGCTCGCAGAAATGTTGAGCACGTGTTTGGGTTGGAACGTCATTTGCTCTCTTTGATGAATCTGATCCTGACTTTTCTAAAAAAAAAACTTCCATCATTGTTGGGTCCAGATTCGAGAAATTCTGGTTATTTCCTTTTCGGACTCTGTGCTCGCAAAAATGTTTGAGCACGTGTTCGGATCGGAGTGCCATTTGCTCTCCTTTATGAACCCAACCTTGACCTTTCAAAAAATCCCATCTCGTGTCCATTTCAAGGATGCGATTTACAACATCTGTGCCTAGCGGTGCTAGTACGCCCTCTTGGGTCTACTGTATTCGCGACCGACACATTTGTACTCCCAACCTTATATCATTTTACCTCGAGTGAGCCTCGCTCCTCGGTAATCTTAATTAAGGTTCACAATTGCTTCTAGCAGTCACTGGAACGCTCACTCTGAGCCTTTCATACGTGCGTTTAGAACAATTGTATACTCTATGGCTTTTTGCCTTCTTCATCTTGCTTGGGCTGGGCCTTGTCCCCTCGAGCAAATTGAAAAGAAAAAACCATAGTTTATTTCCATTTATGATCACCACATTCTTGTGATTACTAATGGATCCGGTCTTGTTTCAGAAAGGTTTTTCAAAAACTAACATGGCAGCTTCGTTGACAATCACCTTCGACGAGAGCAAGTACTAACTAATGCTTCAAGAGAAGCAAAACAAACGCGCTCCTAAGCGCCTCGCCAGCAGCCGAAGTGTCACTTCCTTCGGTAACGCACAAGACACCGGGTCGACCTCCTCTCCCCGGTCCATCGTCTTCGGGTCGCTGGGACCTTTCTCACTTCCCGCTGAAGAAACAACTCCTGCCAAGAAGCAGAGAACCGCCCCTGGGCGCGTCACTACCGTGACACCAAGGGCAACCGCCAGGAAGACTGAAGCCCGCGACAACCCCGCGAAACCTCAGCCTGCAAGAAACCAGGTCTACCTCAACACTTGGTCTCCAAGACCTTCTCCAAAACAAAAAAGGTCCCAAAGATCTGCAAGGCCAGCATACCTGGCCACGCTCAAGGAGAACCGGTTCTACCCTCTCTCGTACACGAAAGAGGAGAAACCAGCCCTCCACCAAACAAAATCCACCCAACACGAGTCGGCTTGTTCCTATAAGCCCAGGATCAAGTCGTGCATCATCAGGCCTCAGCGAGAACCTGTCAAGGCCTGTATTCCTGCAACTCGGCCCTTCATCTCAACAGGGACCGAGCTCGCCAAATTTAAAGCTTCGCTGCGACAGGC